>MU753450.1:15212-29481 GCA_026770625.1 Nicotiana glauca | reverse complement strand
ATATATATATATATATATATATATATATATATATATATATATATATATATATATATATATATATATATAAGACCAGTATCGGGCACCGAAACCAAAATACGGGCCCGATATCAACACGTTCTAATCAAATATCATTTCAGTTTTTCTTAACAATTTCAGAAAAATAATTTCTTTTAAAAATTCATTTCTCAGGCTCGGCACCTCGAAATTCGATTCCGGGCATACGTCTAAGTCCCATATTTTCCTACGGACCCCCCGGGACTGTCAAATCACGGGTCCGGGTTCGTTTACCCAGATAATTGACCAAAGTCAAATTTATTTATTTTAATATCAGAACTTAGCATTTTTTTACAGAATTTCATACTTAAGCTTTCCGGCTACGCGCCCGGACTGCGCACGTAAATTGAGGCAATTCTACATGAGGTTTTCAAGGCCTTGGAAGCACAAAATTCATTTAAAACAACGATATCGTCACAACCTTCATACTTGATTTAAGTCTTTAATCGATCAAGAGACTGCATGCCACACTTATACAATCTCCATGAGGGACACGCTCCCACAACCTACCATAACAAATAACTGGGTCGTACCTCCAAACCACCGGCCACACTAACACTGAAAAGTGACCAAGAATCATTAACCAGGATGCAAAGCCTTTTTCACAAAATACCGATCTCAGGTGACGCTGAAGACAATACTGACTTACCTTAAACATCGAAACTCCTTTACTCCTCATCCGAGCTCGTGACATCCTTGTCAACACCGAACTCTTACCTTGATCTTCACTTCAAATTCCATACCACTCACTACACCTAACATGCCAACATACGATAGAGCACGCTTTTCATCATAGATTCAGAACCACTATTAGGCTAACACTCCATCATATAAAAGCTTTTCACTTATCTCGCTTCAGGAGAACCATACAACACACAGGTGAATTCTCACAGTCGTAGAATATGCAAATCTCTAAGTAGTGGTCCGAGCCATCATATCCCTTCAAGGATCCATCTACACATAACAGGCCAAACATTAGAGTACTTTCTGAATATCACCAACTACGGCGAACCACAAGCGTCGCACGCCCTACTACAAATCACTTGCATAATTCGCTGAAAGATCTAATCACTACCAGGAACATGCCACTTCGACTATGGCTAACCAATCCCTCTTCTTCTTATTTATCCTTAATTGTCATAGAAACAATGATAACTCTATTCAACACTTAACACACTCCATCCGCACTCACCCCGAATGACCCTAAATCATGAGACCATGCTATCTCAAATCCCATGAACCATTTCGTACCTCCCAATTGCTACATCGCAAGCCAAAACATCATAGAACATTCTGTGCCTCTTCTCATAGGTTGCTATCCAGCTCAATTCTTAACCGTAACTATAGGCTCGAAACCATTAGGCACCACACTTTACCTCTTTAAATCCACTAGGACCGTTGCTAAGAGCCACCCACTCTGACTTGGCCCCGAATATAATAAACTCCATGAATTTTCTATCATGTGAATACCCTTTCAGCGAAGCACCCGGCCGAATCACTTCCCTTAGAACCCGCATCAATACAAAGCACGAATCCTGAATCCTTTCCAAATCTGAACATGAGCCAATAAGACCGCCCATAACATACCTTTAACAATCCCTTTGCTCAAATTACCACCTAAGCTCTTTTCCCGTGGCTGAAATAACCCATCAACATGCTAACAACCAGAAACTACGCAAGTAGTTAACCATGCAACCTAATCATAGGCGGTGGGACTCTCCCACTTAGCTTGAAGCCATTATTACACAACTCTAGAATTTATCAGGATTCTTTATCTCTTATTGGAATAACCTTGCGTAATCAACTGCCAACATTCTTGGAATTTTACGGTAAAACCTCTTTTTATACTCTGAATCATCAACTACATTCGCATGACCGATCTCTTTGCTGTATAACCAATATAATTCTTCGCAGAAGCCTTGCTAACCACACGACAGCTAGCCTGCTCACAGGAAATAAGCCACATGTGAAAATCACTCTCCGACATCTTCTAACACTGCTGCACGGGGTACAATCATTACGACATCAATAACCCATCCTAAGTCTGAGCTCACTCTCCAGCTGTACAAGTCCACTCACCCCTCGTGGACATCAATTAATTGTGCGGCAACATCCTTCCAATTCAAAGTTATATTGTATCCTACTTCGTTCAAGCGGCTTCTCTTCGCTATATCAAATCTTCTGCCACATAATGGCCCATACTCCAAATTAAATCCATAGACCCCAATCACCAATCACTAAAATTCCCAAGTCATTCCAAACTCTCCTTAAGGTACATGGTCATCCCACTGCAAAGCCCATATGCAACTCCGCCACTCTCCCACTTTGGCGGAACTCATCCCCTTAATCGACTACTTGACCCTTGGCCTCTTATACTCTGCCTTCTAGAAATCTTTGCCACCGCCTAACACTTTCCACATGTCTTTCCTCATCATTTGCTACTCGGCTGCTGCCTTACATAAAATCTATCTTCTTAGCACTTGAACCTACAGTTGCTGCTAACTTTACACCTTTCGGAAGATCATCTTTCTTATACCGTCGACATTAGAAACACTGATTTAACCCTAAACTACCACACCCTGCGATATCTGACAACCACATTTGTGATACTATCTCATAATAGCTAGCCCCAAAGGCGAATTGTAGAAGATCATAACACCGACGAATTTAGTGCGTTCAATTAGGACAACGACAACCCATCATAGAAGAAAGCTCCACCATGCTTGTAAATACCAAGTCTCATTACTCCACCAGCCCACATCTAACCATTCTTAGTCCGATTGCCTTTCCCCCGCCGGAAGTAAAATACTGAATCTCTGAATCAAGCACTGAGTAAACTTCCCTTTAAGTCATTCACTTCCCCTACACGTAGACAAACATCCTACAATCATATCAATACAACAAAACAATCGTTCATAAGCATCATAGCAACTCGTGCCTAGCCTCAAAGCCCTCAGAAGTACCGCTATTAGGCTGAAACAATAAAATATCCTTCTACAAAGCGACGATAATAATCCGATAAGCTACATCGGGAAAAACATCCCGTCACATCTGCAGTACCATTACGGTTCTTCAATTCTCAATTTATAACAAGCGGTTTGCATCATGTAAAATTGAGTAGGAATGAATTAAAGATATACACCTGCAAGGATCAAATCGCACGATAAGGAATCAAGAAAGGAGGTACTCCTAACAGTCCTGCAGCCTCCCTAGGATAAGTACAGATGTCTCTGTACCGATCCGCGAGACTCTACTAGAATTACTCATGACTCGTGAGACTTTAGGAACCTAGTGCTCTGATACCATATTGTCACGATCCAAAATCTACTAAGAGTCATGATACCGCCGGACACTGCTGTCAGGTAAGCCAACCAAATTACGTGATGAAGTTCTCATTTTAACAATCTTGAAAACTAAGATTTTCCTTCAATTTTTATAAATAAAAAGAGATAACTGCTTCACTTCAAATTAAATAATAAGCAATTAATACAAAATATTTCAAAACTATCCCAGAACCCGGTGTCACAAGTGCATGAGCATTTACTAAGAAGGAAATAAAATACAATATCCGTCCGGAATACAGTGGACAGAAAGTAAATACAATATACTGGAAAGGACTATACTAGCTGCGGGCCGCCTCGAATAATGCAACTCACCTAGTCCCAACATCACTTGTGCTGCTACACCTAGTAGGCCACTAATAACACATGAGCCTGTGCAACAAAAATGCACAGAAATGTAGTATGAGTACAAAAATAATGTGTACTCAGTAAGTATCTCGGCTAATCTCGAAGAAGTAGAGACGAGAGGTCGACTTCGATACTTACTAAGGGCCCAATAATGTGATGTCAATAATACATGAAATTGTGGATTTCTATAAACATGATTTTAATCCAATAGAAGGAAACAAGTAAACAATTATTTCTTTTAGAGGAAATTTCCAAAATTCCTTTTCATTATGTATCCAAATATTTTCAAGCCAAGAAGAGGCAGTAACAACTTTAATAAGTTCAAGGCAACAATACAAGCATGCGCAAATCATGCCGAGGCGTACGACCCGATCCGACAGAAAATAAATTGTGCATTGTCGAGGGTCGAACAACGCGAACCATAGATGCATCTATTTAATCTGCCGAGGCGTTCGACCCATTCCAAAAATAAACACAAAGACAATCAATCAAGAAGTTCACACGGAGTAATTATCCAATGAAAACAAATCCTCTTTTAACCATTTAAGAAAAAAATGAAGTTTTATCTATTTAGAAATTCATTAAATAATTCGATGTGATTTCAGCAATCCTAGCTGTCAATAAGTTTACAAATAATCCAAGTACGACATGCTTTTTTTTTGGTCCTAGACTACCGGACAATATCATAATAGTAGCTACGCACGGACTCTCGTCACCTCGTGCGTACGTAACCCCCACAAATAGGAGCACATAACCAATTAACTCACATATGGGGACTGTGAGCACGTGATTTTTGTCCTATGCAAATTATTCCTAAAAATTCAAACAAAATGATTTTTAATTTTTGTTGATATTTGTGGCATTTTTTGTTAATTAGTAGCATAATAATTCATATTAAAAATACAAAATATGCATTAGGGTTTAATTTTACAATTTTAGTATTAATTTATTTTAAAGAAAAATCAAAAATAGCATTTTTTGTGCATTAATTTAAAATTACCATAAAATAGATATTAATTAGTATAAACAATTTAATAAAAAGAAAAAGAAAATACAAAAATACAATAGAAAAAGAAAATACAAAAATACAAAAGAAAAAGAAAATACAAAAATACAAAGGAAAAGTATAATACGAAAATACAATACAAAAAAATTTGGGCTAATACAAATAATATCAAATTAATAGCCCAATTGGATAACACCCGCCCAGGCCCAAAGGGATTATACCCAGTCTGCCCAGTTCAATTAAAAAACGACCACGTTTTTGTCGAATAAATCCAGGCCGTTGAAATAATCAATCTAACGGATGGGATTAACCTCTATAATAATTTAAACGACATCGCTTCTTGGGATTTAATCACGGCCATTGATCTCTGATGATCTAACGACTGAGGATGGTCTTTCATTTAATCAAACAGTGACGTTTCGAGTCCAAAAGGATCTCAACCGTTTATTTTCCCAATCCAACTGTTAAGAATCATAAGTGGTCTTTTAATAGGGCAAAATGTCACACCCCTTTTCATTTCATTCTTCTTCTTCCCCTGATTCAAAACCCTAGCCACCTTAGTTTCTCCCAGAGCCCCGCCGGAACCCTACTGGCGGGAGACGCCATTGATGCCAATCAACCCGTCCTTAACACCATATAAGCATCTCAGCCTCCTCTTCCCACCCCTCTAACTCATTTTCCTCGAATAAGCCTGGATTCCGTCGAATATCCAATTTAGTATCGTCGGAACCCTAGTTCCGGCGAACGACCCTTCATCCAAATTAAACCAAAATCACACCAGAGGCACCCCTTGATGTCCTAAGCCCTATTCTGAAGCCCTCAAGTCCCAAAGACCATTGAAAAACCCTAAAATGTTAAATAAGAGTCTGCCAGAGACCCAAGAGTCCAAGAAAATGATATTCAAGACCCTGAAGTTTTGAAAAAATATTTTCAACTAAAAAAGGAAGAAAGCAAGAAAGGAAGAAGGAAAGAAAGGAAAGAAAAAGTTCGAAAAAAAGCTAAGTGTTTCTTTTTTCTTTCTTTTGATTTTATTTTTATTTTTTCTTTGTATGCATGTGTGTTTTTCCCGTCTCTGATTCTTGATATCATTTTTTTAGACTTTCTGATTGTTACTTTTAAATTTTGTTCGTCTAAAATTGATACTATTTTGAAACTAAAAAAAGATAAAATCTTAATAAATAATTTTTATAGAAATTAATAGACTTTGATAATTTTTCTATATTTTTTCGGTGTTGACTATTTAAGATTGATATTAATTAGGGTTTAATAAGAATTAAATATTAGATTTTTGTTGATTGGTTTCTAGAATTTTTTGATTCTGATTATCATGAATTGTTTATGAAATTAATTAGAAATAATTTTGTTTTATATTAGTTGGTTATTAATTTGATTAATCCGATTGGTTATAGCTGATTAGACTACATTTTGTTTGATAATTCTAAAAATTAGTATTAGGGTAATTTCGTAAAACCAATTAAATCTAAGGGATAAAGGGTTAAAAGGCAGTAAGGCCATTCAGTAAATATGATTTGGATTCAGGGATAATTTGGAAATACAAAATGGGTTAAGTGTAATAAAACTTAGGAGGTGGGGGTAGTATGGGCAATATAAAAAGGCAATTCAGTGAAATACCAATTAGAAGTGGTGGTAGAAGGGTAAAAACACCAAAATAGAACATTCTAGATAGGGGAAAAAGGGTAATTCTGCATTAATAGGAAGGAAAAATCGACTAAATAGAAAACAATAAGGATCCAATGACAACAAAAGGGAGGACTAAGGGATAATTTCTAAAATTCGAATTTCCCTCTCTTTCTACTCTATAAATAGGCCTCATTTGGCCTCTTTAAAAAAAGTTTGGGCAATCTGAAATCCTCCTTAATCATCTCTGCAGTTCTAAGTCTTCACCTTAGAAATTCTTCATTTCCAAAATTCAAAATACCAAAAACAATAGAAGTAGTTCGAAAATCCTACTGTTTCATTAGTTTTTCATATCAAATTGAAGGTTATTTGGTGCTGATTGTCAAGTTATATGCTGGTTTATTGCTGATCTGTTATTTCTGCTGGATTTAAATCTGTTGATCTTGAAGCTGTGATTAATTGCTGATCCTGTTTTTGTTCTTGCGATTAGAATTCTCATTGATTTTCACTCATTTCTAGGTACACAATCACTTCCATGGGCTGTATTTCATGTTTGACGAAGTAAAAGTCAAGTAGAATTTCTGTTTATGTACCTGTTAGCAATAAATGTATTTTGTAATTACATATTTAAAGATATAAAAGTAGGATTCAGATGTATTTGTTTGGATTGACGGAGCTTGTACTGAATTTTAAGTATTAGACTGTTTTGCTCCTACATTTAGATTAGATTGTGTTTGATTTGTAATAGAACTATAATCGAACTTTAAAACTTAGTGAATTATTATATTATTGTTAGATTTTAGATCATATGAACAATTAGTCTATAATGAAATCTGTAAATGCTTTGATAAGCACGATGCACTTGATTTGGTTTAGTTTAACTTTGCATGAAATTTAAATAGATAAAAGTAATAATTTCAGTAGCTATAATGTTTTTTTAGTAATTCAATGAATAATTGCTTGATTTTAAAATTTATAGCTTTATTATGATCTTGTTTCATTAATAGTCAGAACTGAAAGTTAAGTAAATGAACAAATGAATTTGAACATAATTTTTAAGTATTTTCTTCATTAATTTTCTGCAATGTTATTGGAAATACTTAGAGTAGTTAAAAAATCAATCCATCACAACTAGGTTCGATATTTGGACCACATTTCAGATCCATGAAAGGCCCACGCATGGGCAGTGTTTCTAGAACATTAGAATTGAACATGCTCGAGGCCAATTTTAAGGACCAAATTGCTGAAGCTTCGTTAAGATTATTATTGACTTAAATTCAATGTTCATTCAAAACATAGTAATAATGATAGATTGATATATCAATTAATGAGTTTCTTTTTATTTTACTAGAAAATGAATTAAGTAGGAAATTGTATCCTATTTTAGGTTGGCCTTATAAATAAAAATGAGACGATCCTCGCTGCATCAAATATACAATTGCGGGGCCCTCAATAATTGCTTAATAAAATACTTAGAAATTGGGAGGATCGTTTAGCAAATTTCACGGTCTTCCCCAAAGTTAATACATACGTAGTCACTTTAGGCATAATTTATAATAAATACTACTTTCTTAAGTACGGGTGCACATTTATGTGACCCAAATCCAAATCTCAATGAAGTTGAAATGTATTAAAGGCCACAGGCGTACTGGTACGGTGTGGTTCGAAATACAATTTCACGACGTTGCAATTCTTGTAAAATTCAATAATAAAAACGGGTTATTAATAAAAAGCACATAAAAATAGAATATATATTGAAATTAGATAAAACCAAATACAACAGTTGAGCGACCGTGCTAGAACCACAGATTTCAGGAGTGCCTAACACCTTCTCTCGGATTAGCAGAATTCCTTATCCGGATTTTTGGTTCACGGACTGTAATGACCCGACCGGTTGTTTTGAGTACCAGCGCTCCGTTCAGCAATCGTAGGCCATGAACAACTTCATTTCAGGTATTATGACTTGTACGCGTGGTCAGAATTTGATTTCGAGAAATTTGGAGTTGATTTGGGAAGAGAATTCTCATTTCAAAAACTTAAAGTTGAAAGAATGAGCTAGGATTTGAATTTCAAGTAAACGATCTCGGAATCGGGAACTAGAAGTCCCAACAAGTTTGTATGATGATTTCAGACTTGGGTTTATGCCCGGATTGGGTTTTGGATAACCCGGGAGCGTTTTGGCGCCTATGGTGGAAGTTAGCATTTTAGAAGAAATTTCATAAGTTTGGTTTGAAGTGAATATCGGTGTTATCAAAGTCCATTTGGAATTCTGAGATAGCGAATAGCTCCGTATAGTGATTTTGGAGTTGGGGGCACGATCGGAAGTGAATTCGGAGGTCTGTAGACCATTTTGAGGCCATTTGGCTAAAGATAGAAAGTTGAAGGTTTTGGAGAGTTTGATCAGGGAGTTGACTTTTTGATATCGGGGTCGGAATCAAATTCTGGAAGTTGGAGTAGGTCCGTAATGTCAAATATGACTTGTGTGCAAAATTTGAAGTCAATCGGACGTGATTTGATAGGTTTCGGCATCGAAAATAGAAGTTGGACATCTTAAAGTTCAAAAACTTGGATTTGGGGTGTAATTCATGATTATGGTGTTGTTTGATATGATTTGAAGCCTCGACCAAGTCTGGAATGTGTTTTGGGATTGGTTGGTATGTTTGGTTGGGGTCCCGGGGGCCTCGGGTGGAATTCGGGAGGTTAACGGATCAAAATTTGGATATTTGAAAGGGGGCAACATCTGCTGCTTCCGTCAAAACCGCTTCTGCGGCTCTTGGACCGCAAAAGCGATCCTGTGATCGCGGAAGTGGAAGGGGCGAGGCCCAGGGGAAACCGCAGAAGCGGACCCCAAGACCGTAGAAGTGGTAGGCCCAAACCGCAGAAGCGGTAGGCCCAAAACGCAGAAGCAGTTCTATTTCCGCTTATGCGGACTCGCAGAAGCGAGTTCTGGACCGCAGAAGCGGCCTAGTCTCTTTGGCCATTTTCGAAAGAAGCGGTCCTACGTCTGCTGAAGCGGGATTTCTTCCGCAGAAGCGGAATTTACAGGAGGTAGAGGGGTCATTATAAGTCAGATTTTTGGTTCATTTCTCTCATTTTTCCTCACTTCATTGGCGATTTTGGATGGTTCAAAGGGAGGTCTTCACCATCTATGTTGAGTTTTGGTGCATTGTGCGTTGGTTCAAGCCTTCGAAAGGATGTAGAATGCCGATTTCGAGTCTTCAGAGCGAGGTGAGTCTCCTTTCTAATCCCGTGAGGGGGAAATTACCTCATATGTGAATTAAATTGATTATGTGCTCCTAGTTGTGGGGGCTACGTGCGCACGAGGTAACGAGAGTCTGTGCGTAGCAACTATTATGCTATTGTTCGGGTAGTTTAGGACCCAAAAGCATGCTTTATGTGGAATAAATGTGAAATCATTGATAGCTCAGATTGCTTAAATCACATTAAATTAATAATTGGATTTTCTAAAACACTTAAGCTTCATTTTCACAAATTAATAAAGAGAATTAACCTTTCCTGGATATTTGCTCCACGTTGACTTTCCTGACTGTTTATCTATCTGTGTGTTTATTTTGGAACGGGCCGATCACCTCGGCAGATTAATAGATGCATCTATAGGTGATCCGTTGACCCTCGGCAGGTGCACATTTATTTCTGTTGGATCGGGTCGCCGCCTCGGTATGATTTGCGCATGCCTGTGTTGCTGCCTGAACTCGATTGAGTTATTTTTGCCCTTTTGTGGCTTAAACATATGTGGATTAGGTTTTAAAGAGAAATACGGGAAATTTTCCTATGAAAGAACTACGTGTTTATTTGTTTCCTCTATTTGATTAGAACCATGTCCGTAAAGATAAATCCACGACTTAATATGTGAAATGAGAATAAATGATCATTGGACCATTAGAGTGTGTCAAAGTTGACCATCTCGTCTCTACCCCTTCGGGATTAGGCGGGACACTCACTGAGTACACGTTGATTATGTACTCATACTACACTTCTGTGCATTTTTGTTGCACAGGTATACTTCATTATAGCGGCCTTCTGGGTGCAGCAGCACGGACAATTTAGGGACTAGGTGAGCTGCAAATTGTGAGGCGACCTGCGGCTAGTGTAGTTCCTTTTTGTACTTGATTTATTTATTTCCTGTCCATTATATTCCGGAAAGAGATTGTATTTTATTTCATCATCAGTAGCCGCTCATGCACTTGTGACACCGGGTTCTGGGATGGTTTTTCGAAAAGTTGATTTAACTGTTATTGTTAATTTGAATTTAAGCAAAAACCCTTTTATTTGCGAAAATGGAAGGAAAATTCTGAAATTTGATGTTTTTAAAAAGGATTTTTAAATTGGTAAATCTAATTGGCTGGCCTGACAGCGGTGTCTGGTGCCACCACGACCCTTAGTGGATTTTGGGTCGTGACAACATGGCATCAGAGCACTAGGTTCCCGTCGGTCTCACGAGTCATGAGTAAGTCTAGTAGGGTCTCGCGGATCGGTATGGAGACGTCTGTACTTATCCTCGGGAGGCTGCAGGACTGTTAGGAGTACTTCCCTTCTTGATTTCCTTGTCGTGCGGTTTTATTCCTTTGAGGCTTATGCCTCTGATTCCTTTCCACTCAATCTTGCGCGACGCGAGCACTTGTTATAAATCGAAATTCGAAGGATTGTAATGGCACTACGAGTGCGGTGCGGGATGATTTACCCGATATGGCTAATTGGACTATTATAGTCATATTTCGGAGGGATATTCCATTATTTTAGCTCTGTAGCAGAACTTCTGAGAGCTTTGAGGCTAGGCACATGTTGCCATGATGCTTATGAGCGATATTTCCGCAGGGTTGTTGTGATGGTAAGATGTTTGCCCATGTGTCGAGGCAGTGAATGAATTGAAGGGATTTTATTCTGTGTGTAATCAAAGGGATTCAGTGTTTTATCCCCGGCAAGGGAAAGTCAATCGAACCAAGGATGGTGAAATGTGGACTAGTGAAAGTAATGAAGCGTGGTAATTGCAAGCGTGAAGGAGTTCTCTCCTCTATTGGGGTATTGTTGTCCTAATTGGACGTATTAAGTTTATCGGTATTATGATCTTTTATGATCATCCCTTGGGGCAAGATATTGTGGAATGGCATTGGAAATGCAACTATCAGATACCACGGGATGCGGTGGTTCTGGACTGAATCAGAACTACAAATGCTGTGATTTGATAAAGACAACTTTCGGAGAGGCTTGGGATTAATAGAAAATTGTGGATTCAAGTTCTATAATGATGAATTTTATTAAGGCAACGACTTAGCAGCAAGAGATGAAAAAGATAGGTAAAAAGTGTCCAGCGGAGTTTTAATCTTCTAAAGGGCCAGGCTAGGGAAGCGCAGGCCGAGCAGTTGATTGAAGAAGTGAATTTTCCCAAAGTGGGAGAGCAGCGGAGCTGCATAGAGGCTTGGTAATGAGAAAACTATGCACCTTAAGGGAGTCTGGAACGACTTGAGAATATCAGTGCTTGGTTATCAATGCTTTCAGATCTAATTTGAAGTAGGGATTTCAGCGACGGGAGATGGAAGTCGGTAGAACAACTCGAAGCATAGTGTTGTTATGCGGCAGGAGATTTGGGTATGGCGCAAATGAGCTACTTGAGGTAAAGAAAGGCGTAGCTCGACTATGAAGCGAAAGGATGTTGTCGCACATTTAATGGATGTCCACGAAGGATGAATGGACTCGTACAGCTGGAGAGTAAGCTCGAACTCAAGATGGGTTATTGATGTCGTAGAAATAGTACCCCATGCAGCAGCGTTGGAAGGTGTCGGGGAGTGATATCGACAGGTGGGGTATTCCTGTGAGCAGGGTAGCAGTCGCGTGGTTGGCAAGACTCCTGCGAAGAGTTCTACTAGATATGGAGCAAGGGGAATTGAATTTCAAGAACGGAGTTAATTATTTGGAGAATCCAATTGGGTTTTTACGATAGGATATCGAGAATGCAGCGATTGTTGGTGCGTAGGTGGATGATGATTCAGGATATGAGAAATGGGGATTTACATAAGAATTCCGAGAATTCGCGGCAGATGATTGCGCAAGGTATGTCAATAGAAATTTAGAATAATGGTGAACTCCAGAGTTTTGCAATAATGGCTTTAAGCTAAGCGGGAGAGTCAATAGAATTCATGGTTAGCTACTCGCAAAGTTTCTTATAAATAGCATACTGAAGGGATCATCTCAGTTACGGAAAAATAACATAAGTAATAATTTGAGCAGAGAAATTGTTAAGGATGTGCTATGATTGGCCTTATGGGCTCATGTTCGAACTTGGGGAAGAATTCGGAATTTATGCCTTGTATGGAGGTGGGTTTTAAAGGGAGTAATTCTGCTAAGTGCCTCGTCGAGAGGGTACTCCTGTGTTACGAAATCTATATAGCCGATTATATTTGGGACCAAGTCAGAGCGGGTGGCTCTCAGTAACGGTCTTAGTGAATTCAAGAGGTAAAGTGTGGTGCCTAATAATGTCAAGTTTATAGACATAATTGAGGATCAAGCTTGAAAAACATGCTTATGAAAAGTTGCACAAAATATTCCGTGACGGTTGGCTTGTGATGTAGCAATTGGGAAGTACGAAATGGTTCATAGGGGTTGAGACAGCATGGTCTCGTGGTTCAAGGTCACTTGGAATGAGTGTAGATGGAGCGTGTTATGTGTTGAAGAGAATTGGTACTATTTCCAAAGTACTCAAGGATAAACTAGAAAGGAAAGGATTGATTAGCCACAGTTGAATTTGGCATGTTGGGGTTTGTGATTAGTTCATTCAGCGTGATCAGGTTGTGTGTATGATTTGTGATGGTACGTATCAGGTTTGTCAGCCGTCGCAATTGATGTTAATCAGAAGACTTCTATTTCTAAGGCTCGTTGTGTAGAAACAGATTCCGGAAAGGGTTATGGTGGCTTGGACTACTACTTTCAAATTTACATATCTTACAGTTATGGGAAGTTACCTAGGTGTTGCTATGATACTCCTAAAGTGAGTTAAATGAACAATTTTATATGACGAAGTGATAAGATGTTAGTGATTTCAGAGTTATGATAAAAAATTGTGTTCTATCTTATGTTGGCATGTCGGGTGCAGTGAGAGGTATGGAATTTGAAGTAAGGATCAAGGTTACAACTTGGTAATGATTATGATGTCGCAGGCTCGGATGAGCAAGGAAAGGGTTGAATAATTAGAGTAAATTGGTATTGGCTTCAGAGTCACCGGAGATCGATGTTTTGTGAAAAAAAAGAGACTTTGTATCCTTGTTAGGGATTCTTGATCGCTTTTTAGCGATAGTACGACCGATGGTTGGAAATGTGCAGACTCGATATTTACTTCAGAAGATTGTGGGAGCGTGTCCCACGGTAAGATGTGTAAGTGTGGCATGTAGTCACCTGTTTGACTAAAGATTTAAGCAAGTATGAGGATTGTTGGAATAACATTTGTTTGAGAGACTATGCCTGGAGGGCACTTTGTTTATTGGGCTATGAACTGGGAAGGTTGCTCCGGTTATGACAGTTGTTCTTATATGTCATGAGGAAAAGAGAGTTACTATGAACCTTTGAAAGGTTATTCGCCAAGTTGGTGCAATCAGAAATCGGCTTGAGATCGATGTATTGATGTATATATGTGAACAAGGCTTTATATCCGTCCAGTTATGTTCGTTTCAGTGAGTGTTCCCTATGGAGGAACGGTTGGGGTGTTATTTTGTCATCAGCTATTCCATGTAATGATGTATTGCGCCGTATGAGTCATGAGACGGCTTGAGAAAATTGCTTACGTGTTGAGAATCCGCGTAGAAATGATGTGTTATGAGTAGAATGGCTTTGAGATTTATGTTGTGTATCGCACCTCAGTTGTGCTTGA
>MU753450.1:2225-13333 GCA_026770625.1 Nicotiana glauca | reverse complement strand
TATTATGGAGATGAGACCATTATTGGGTTCAAAATGAGGTTAAGGCCTTGTCAGGATGTAGGCTTAATGTTTTGTCGACTCGGTGATTGATTATGAATGTCGGAACATCTCGTCCGCCGTGGCGGTATGGTAAAGATTGGAGTAAGACCTGTATATGTCAGGGGGTGCAGTGGGAGCATCGAATAAGTAGGATTTTGGCTAAGTTGATCAGAGGATATTATTGTGGTCCTGTGGATTTAGTGTTGCAAAGTAAGAATTCAGCGAAGTTGTGCCGTTATGTTTGAGTACGACGTGTAGTGATTGATATGGTGATTGTATATGGGGATCAGGCCCAGCATAGGATTCCGAATGTTGGAATTTGTCTCTAAAGCTTATTTGCTTGAATAAGAGAAAATATCTTCTGCAATTATCGAGTTTTTGTGCTCAGTTATGTTTTTGGTAGCACGGGAAGGTGCGCGAGGTGCTAAATAGTGATTTCAGACTACTCCAGCATAGTTCTCAGCACGTTCGAGGACGAACGTATGTTTAAGTGGGAGAGAATGTAACGACCCGACCAGTTGTTTTGAGTACCATCGCTCCATTCAGCAGTCGGAGGCCATGAACAGCTTCATTTCAGGTATTATGACTTGTACGCGTGGTCAGGATTTGATTTCAGGAAATTCGGAGTTGATTTGGGAAGAGAATTCTCATTTCGAAAGCTTAATGTTGAAAGAATGAGCTAGGATTTGAATTTCAAGTAAACGGTCTCGGAATTAGGATCTGGAAGTCCCAGCAAGTTCGTATGATGATTTCGGACTTGGGCGTATACCCGGATTGGGTTTTGGATAACCCGGGAGCATTTTGGCGCCTATGGTGGAAGTTAGCATTTTAGAAGAAATTTCATAAGTTTGGTTTGAAGTTCATATCGGTGTTATCAAAGTACGTTTGGAATTCCGAGACTATGAATAGCTCCATATAGTGATTCTGGAGTTGGGGGCGCGATCGGAAGTGAATTCGGAGGTCCGTAGACCATTTTGAGGCCATTTGGCTAAAGATAGAAAGTTGAAGGTTTTGGAGCGTTTGACCGGGGAGTTGACGTTTTGATATCGGGGTCGAAATCAAATTCCAGAAGTTGGAGTAGGTCCGTAATGTCTAATATGACTTGTGTGCAAAATTTGAAGTCAATCGAACGTGATTTGATAGGTTTCGGCATCGGAAATAGAAGTTGGAAATCTTAAAGTTCAAAAACTTGGATTTGGGTTGTAATTCGTGATTATGGTGTTGTTTGATGGGATTTGAAGCCTCGAGCAAGTTCGGAATGTGTTTTGGGATTGGTTGGTATGTTTGGTTGGGGTCCCGGGGGCCTCGGGTGGAATCCGGGAGGTTAACAGATCAAAATTTGGATATTTGAAAAGGGGCAACATCTGCTGCTTCTGTCAAAACCGCTTCTGCGGAAGGGGCCAGGCCTAGGGGAAACCGCAGAAGCGGACCCCAAGACTGCAGAAACAGTTCTATTTCCGCTTATGCGGACTCGCATAAGCGAGTTCTGGACCGCAGAAGCGGCCTAGTCTCTTTGGACATTTTCCGTAGAAGCGGTCCTACGTCCGCTGAAGCGGGATTTCTTCCGCAGAAGCGGAATTTACAGGAGGTAGAGGGGTCATTTTAAGTCGGATTTTTGGTTCATTTCTCTCATTTTCCCTCACTTCATTGGCTATTTTGGAGGGTTCAAAGGGAGGTCTTCACCATCTATGTTGAGTTTTGGTGCATTGTGCGTTGGTTCAAGCCTTCGAAAGGATGTAGAATGCCGATTTCGAGTCTTCAGAGCGAGGTGAGTCTCCTTTCTAATCCTGTGAGGGGGAAATTAACTCATATGTGAGTTAAATTGATTATGTGCTCCTAGTTGTGGGGGCTACGTGCGCACGAGGTAATGAGAGCCCGTGCGTAGCAACTATTATGCTATTGTCCGGGTAGTTTAGGACCCAAAAGCATACTTTATGTGGAATAAATGTGAAATCATTGATAGCTCAGATTGCTTAAATCACATTAAATTAATAATTGGATTTTCTAAAAGACTTAAGCTTCGTTTTCACAAATTAATAAAGAGAATTGACCTTTCCTGGATATTTACTCCACGTTGACTTTCCTGACTGTTTATCTGTCTGTGTGTGTTTATTTTGGAACGGGTCGATCGCCTCAGGAGATTAATAGATGCATCTATAGGCGCGCCGTCGACCCTCGGCAAGTGCACATTTATTTCTGTTGGATCGGCCGTTGCCTCGGTATGATTTACGCATGCCTGTGTTGCTGCCTGAACTCGATTGAGTTATTTTTGCCCTTTTGTGGCTTAAACATATGTGGATTAGGTTTTAAAGAGAAATATGAGAAATTTTCCTATGAAAGAACTACGTGTTTATTTGGTTCCTCTATTTTATTAGAACCATGTCCGTGAAGAATAAATCCACAGATTAATATGTGAAATGACAATAAATGATCATTGGACCATTAGAGTGTGTCAAAGTTGACCATCTTGTCTCTACCCCTTCGGGATTATGCGGGACACTCACTGAGTACACGTTTATTATTTACTCGTACTACACTTCTGTGCATTTTTGTTGCACAGGTATATTTCATTATAGCGGCCTTCTGGGCGCATCAGAAGGGACGATTCGGGGACTAGGTGAGCTGCAAATTGCGATGCGACCTGCTACTAGTGTAGTTCCTTTCTGTACTTGATTTATTTATTTCATATCCATTGTATTCCGGACAGAGATTGTATTTTATTTCATCATCAGTAGTCACTCATGCACTTGTGACACCGGGTTCTGGGATGGTTTTTCGAAAAATTGATTTAATTGTTATTGTTAATTTGAATTGAAACAAAAACCCTTTTATTTCGGAAAATGGAAGGAAAATTCTGAAATTTGATGTTTTTAAAAAGGATTTTTAAATCGGTAAATCTAATTGGCTGGCCTGACAGCGGTGTCCGGCGCCACCACGACCCTTAGTGGATTTTGGGTCGTGACTTAACAGAGTTATATTCCCTCGGTTCGGGATTCAACTGGTTACTTGGGACACCATTAATCTCCCAAGTGGCGACTCTGAATCTAAATAAATAAATCACGTTCCCACTGTCCTTTAAGTGGAAAAACTCCTTTATTATGCCTTTCATGAGTTATAGTAAACGTAAAAAGGAGGTGTGATAGCTCTGGCGACTCTACTGGGGATAAGAAACCCAGAACTTCGGTTCAGGGTTTAAGAATTCGAGCTCGGAATAATTGTTGTATTTGTTTATATCTGATTTCCCTATATGTTAATGATTAATGTACTAAATGTTTACCGCTTTGATATTATTTGAACTATATATAAATTGTGCCGAAAACTCTTCTCTTCTTACCTCCAGGGATGTGCTTACTGGCTGAGACTCCCTATTCTGTTAGTGTCAATACCTTTAAATAAGAAAGAGGCCGGACAAGTTACTAAGCCGGATGGCCTTTTGGTTCCCGGTACGTAGCCCCCTCCTCGACTCGAGTTGTCGCCTCGGGTACACAGTCTAGAACCTATAACCAGGTCTTGAACCAAGAAATAGGGACGTTTATTTGCATCACGTATGACTTAGGGGACTCAACACAGGGGTTGGGTCCGTCTAGGACAGGCAACCAAATATGAAAAGATCATCATGATTACGTGTTGCATTTATTTGTCTCGGACCATCATGCTGACCGGTTAAAAAAAAAAGAGAAAAAAGGAAAAAGATATTTTTAGAAGTGGAAAGAAAAAAGAGAATTAATAATTGTTGGATTCTTAAAAAAAACCGATACCCAAATATTGGAGAAACTCTGCCGAAATTTTGTGAAGGGATTTTAAAATAGAAGGATTGTTGATTTTTAGTAATTTGTTTTTTGGGTTATTAAAATAAATAAAAATCATTATTTTTGCTTTGTTTTCAAAAAATTAAAAAAAAATATAGTTGGTTTTGCCAATAAAAATAGAAAATTTTGGCTTCAAAAATAGTTTGAATATTCAATTTTTGCCAAAATTAGAAATGAAAAAAACAAGAGTGATTTGTTTAAAAATAGTTTGCCCGAACTACGCTGGTTTGATTCTCACCACGGTGAGATACGTAGGCAACCCTTGACGGGTCCAACCACACCTTTTTGCAAAAATAGCCAGAAAATGTCAAATGTTGACTTTTGTTGACATAAATAAATTAAGTGATGTCGTTTTGTCAAAATAGCCGAATATCCCCAAAAGGGCGTCAAAAGGCTGTTTTTGAAAATGGTCACTTTTGAATTAACTCAGCCTTAAAATCTTCTCTTGGAAGTGCTGAAAGACTGTATTGACAAGTAAAAAAAAATTAGAATTGAAGAACAAAATATATAGTGCTTTTCTTTTAGGTCATAAATAAATGATTAAATCACATTAATAAATGTGTAGGATGAGCACGACTCAGAATGAATCATTCTTGCATAATATTCCTTCGGAATTACGTCTGTGGTGGAACGATTTGGGCAAAGAAGGGTAAGATGAAGTGAATAAATATTTGAAAGGTCTCACCAGTTTGTTAGACATTGCACCCCGAGGGGATATTACCAGAGCATTAATCACGTGTTGAGACCCAGCTCATAATGTATTTCATTTCTCGGACTTTGAGATTACCCCGACTTTAGAGGAAATGGCATATTATATTGGGAAGGATGAGGTTCCTCTGAGGCACAAATACTTGATTGCTCCAAGAGTTGTAGCTGTGCACAAATTTCTATATTCTTTGAAGATAATCAGAACCGTCCATAACACAGATCTGGCAAATGGTTTTGTACCCTAAATTTCACAGATCTGGCCACATCGGGGGATTCAACAACCCAAAAAGCAACATATGTAGCAAGGGAAATCGTCAGAAATGGGAAGAACATCGACGTTTTGCTTTTATGGTGGCTTTTCCGGGGTTGTTGGTATTTCCAAGAAAGGATGGGAACATTGATATAAAGGTAGTGGGGGTTGTCAGCACATTAATTACCCAGGATAAGAGTACTCTAGCACCGATGATATCGGCTGACATATTCCGTGCTCTTACGGCTTGCAAGGCTGGGGAAACTTTCTTCAAGGGGTGCAGTTTGTTATTACAAATGTGGATGATTAAGCATCTGTGTCATCGATCTCAATTCTTGAATTACGGGTCTCCAGAGAAAACATGCATAGAAGAATTTCATACAAGAATTAAAAGGGTCAAATTGCCAGAAGGGTTTATGGGTTGGACAACATATTTTAGGTCCCTCACTGCTAGCCAAATTAAGTGGACATTTGGTTGGTTACCTATTGATGAAGTTGCATATATGCCGGCAGCCCGACCACATTTTCTTCTGATGGGGCTTAAAAGTATTCAACCTTATACTCCTTATCTGGTGTTGAGACAGCTTGGGAGATGCCAAATAATACCCAAGGATGATGATCTTAGTTTACAAGTGGTCGAGATTGGCCCTAGCGGCCAGTTTCCTGAAGCTATAGTCCGTCAGATTTGGAGCGAATGTCAATATTTGGCGGCAAATACTTGTGTCCTAGATCGAGCTAAAGGAGAGGTATCACCCGACTATAATGCTTCATATAGAAGGGATGTTGCATTCGGACGGCCGGCCAAAAGGCCCCACCTTCAGGAGTTTGCTGAGTCATCACAAGAGCAGTGGGCTTGGTTGGCCAAAGAAAATTAATACCGGGCAAAGATTAGCATGCTAGAAAAACAAGTCCAAGACCTCAAGTTTGAAAATAGTGTACAAATAGCAGTCGACGAGGGTGAGAGAAAGCAATTGGCTAAAGAAAATGAGGCATTACGAGCTCAAATTCAGAAAATGAAGATAGCAACTGAAACCCCTGCCAGAAATGACCGAGATGCAAAGCCGATAGACAATTTGCAACAAAAAGTGAGTGATTACAGTTTTGACCTTGACAAAGCAGAAAAAGAATTAGTTGGGGTTGGAAGACAGTTGGCTAAGAATGTAGAGGAATGTTCCCGCATGATTCATCAACTAAAAGAAGAGCATGATATTGAGGAAAAAGGTTATTACCGCAGAGGTCAAAATGAGCAAACAAGAAAAAGAGTTCAGTGTGGAAAGGGAACATTGCTATATGGCCTTAGCACAATTAGAGATGGATCTGCAGCAACTTCAGGAGAAAAATCAACAGACTTTGGAGGCCCGGGCTGAACAAATTGGGAGGTTACTTCAGGAGAAAGGGATAATTAGAGAAAGAATCCTCGACATTGCTCATTACATCACCCGGAAGTGCCAAATGTGTGAAGATATGACTCAGACTACATTTTTTGCCTCAGTGATGATATTCGTGAAACAAATAATGGGTGACCTAGACCTACTCCAAAAGGGACTTGCATATAGGCCCGCGGCGAGACCGAGCGATGTCCCGCGGGCACCAGGATCTTTGATGTATTCTTGAGTCTGTATTGCATTAGGTCAATCATTCGAGTCTGTATTTTTCATTCTGCATTTCATTTCAAATAGTTGTTTAGAAGTTTGTAGTTTGGTTGTCATTTTGAGTTTGTCGTTGTAATCGATGTGTTGTCTATTAATGAATTTGAAAATTTTCAAAAAAAAAAAGTTGTATTTATATTCTATAGGATTTGCGATAGGAAATTTTATAGGATCGATATAAATACAAATCAAAAGAATATTGAAAAAAAAAGTAAAATGATGAAAAAAATGAATGAAAAAAAAGAAAAGAAAGAAAAGTCATAGCAAAAGAATTGGCAAGACAAAGGAAAAGGCAAGAATGAAATAAAAGCCATGATTGAGAAAGCCGGGATGATGCATGTGGCCGAGCAAAATTGTTTAAATGTGTCTGTGCTCCCAATGTGCGATTATTCGATTGATAATGTCCTAACCACTAACGAGCGTTGTTGTTGTTGAGTCCAGACATGTGGTTTTAAGCTAGCTGGCATTCTGGCAACTCATCCGTACTAAAGATATGTCGAAGGTGATTAGCCAAGAGATTGAAGCCACAATTGTTGACCCGGATAGGGATGATGAGGTGGTGGATGTAAATGCTATGAAGGAAGAAATGTACAAGCTTAAGCAACAAATGGCCGAAATGTACCAAGCCTGGGCGAAAGGACAACCCTTACCTGCATACCCTGCCAATCCCGCCTATGTTCCTCTACCAGTTCAAACACAAGACCCACCTACCGTAAATTCATCCCATGCTTGCCCCACATACCCACCATAGTATGAAACCACTTCACAAACACCACCACCTCCTCCACCACCAAAACAAATCCCACCACCACCTCCTCCAGTTGCTCCCGTGTATGTTGCTCCTCCACAGGCCACATTACACAAGTCTTCCAGTGAACCTCTATTCCATACCTAAGATAACCACTACTATCCACCAGAACCTACCTTCCGACATCATGAGCCTTATCCTTACACTCCTCTCATTGACATATCCGAGGAAGAGAAACCACCCAAAAACCCCGAACAAGAAGAAATGATTCGTAAAGTGAAAAGTCTTGAACAGTCTTTTCGAAATATGCAAGGCCTCGGGGGGCAAGTAAGTGTGGCCTATAAAGATCTATGCCTATTTCCAGAGGTCCAGTTGCCGACAGGTTTTAAATTGCCAAAGTTCGATCTCTATGACGGTCATGGTGACCTTGTGGCACACTTGAGAGGATTTTGTAGTAAAATCAGGGGAGCCATTGGAAAAGACGAATTGCTAGTGGCCTATTTCAGTCAGAGCCTTAGTGGATCAGCCTTGGAGTGGTACACGAGGCAGGACCACACTCGTTGGTTTACCTGGGATGACTTAGCCCAGGCGTTTGCTAATCACTTTCAGTATAATTTGGAGATTGTTCCTGAAAGACTCTCCTTGACGAAGATTGAAAAGAAGCCAGGGGAGAGCTTCGGAGAATATGGATTCAGATGGAGAGAGCAAGATGCCCGAGTCGATCCACCCATGAAAGAGGGTGAAATGGTGGATTACTTCTTGCAAGCTATAGAGCCCATATATTACGGACATTTGGTGTCAGCTGTTGGAAAGACATTCAATGAAGTGGTCAAAATAAGGAGTATGGTAGAAGAAGGCTTAAAGTCTAATAAGATCATGAGCTACTCAGCGATAAAGGCTACAACTCAGGCCATCCAGACGGGCACTGGAGGGGTCCTGGGAAAGAAGAAGAAAGAAGAAGTAGCTATTGTGGAAAGTAGGACATGGTCCAGGGGTCCTTCTCCTTATTATCATCAACCCCGCCCACATCACCAACCATACCCACCTACACTATACGGCCCACCACAACATTATTATCCTCCCCCTGTTCCCCACTTTTCAGTCCATCATGCCCAAACTTACCCATAACCACAAGCTTCATGGTGTGCATCCACTCCTCACAACACATATCACACCCAAAATACGTACCCACCTCCCAAAATATACAGAAACCCTGGTGGAATAGGCTTCCGCCCAAACCCTGCTGTCAGAAATGATAGGCTACAGAAGAAAAAAACTTTTACTCCGTTAGAAGAATCCTACACCAGTCTATTTCACAGACTGAGGCAGCTTGGAGTTCTAAACCCCATTGAACCAAAAATCCAGAACCCACTACCAAGGAACCTGGACCATTCCGTCAGCTGCGAATATTGTTCAGGAGCTCCGGGGCATGACACGGAGAAATGTTGGCACTTGAAAACTGCTATTCAAGAGCTCATTGACTCAAGAAGAATTGAAGTTCAGGCTCCCGAAACTCCTAATATTACACAGAATCCCCTACCTGTTCATCATGAGGCTCACATGATTCAGTTGGTACAGAGGGGAGAGTGCAAAAAGCCATCTCAGACGGTAATGATGATCAAAGCAAGTGAAAGCAAGGTAGATGAGAAAGCAATGGGTGGGAGAGCAGTGGTTGCAGTTAAACAAGTGATTGATGAGCCAGTGTTGATAACAAAACCAGAGCCAGTGAAAGTGATAGTACCAGGGGAAATTATAAAGCCCATGTTGGTTGTGAAGGGTGCTCAAGCAGAACCGGTCATCATCAAACCGGTAACTCAGTTTCCAGTTGTGGATGCAAAAGCTGTCCCATGGAACTACAATAAAGTGACTTTCATGTATCGGGGGAAAGTGGTCAGAGATGAAATTTGTGAAACTCATGGTTTGACAAGATCGGGGAGGTGTTTTGCCCCCGAAGAATTAAGAAAGGCTAAAATGGCTAAAGATAATCAGGCACCGATGAAAAAGGCTGTCACCGAGGAGGAAGCCGAGGAATTTCTAAGAAAAATGAAGGCAGAGGATTACTCAATAGTGGAATAACTAAGGAAAATGCCGGCGCAGATTTATCTATTGTCTCTGCTAATTCACTCAGATGAGCATCGCCGAGCGCTAATGAAGATTTTGAATGAAGCACATGTGCCCGAGAAAATTACAGTGAATCATCTTGAAAAGATCGCGAACAAAATTTTTGAGGTAAATAGGGTGACATTCTTAGATGACGAATTGCCAGTGGAGGGAACTGAACACAACAGAGCCCTGTACCTCACTATGAAATGCGAAGATTCTATAGTGACCCGGGTGCTAAATGATAATTGGTCGAGTGCCAACATTTGCCCTCTGTCCACTTAGAAGAAATTTCATAAGTTTGGTTTAAAGTGAATATTGGTGTTATCAAAGTCTGTTTGGAATTCCGAGACTGTGAATAGCTCCGTATAGTGATTCTAGAGTTGGGAGCGTGATCGGAAGTGAATTTGGAGGTCCATAGACCATTTTGAAGCCATTTGGCTAAATATAGAAATTTGAAGGTTTTTGAAGAGTTTGACCGGGGGGTTGACTTTTTGATATCGGGGTCCGAATCAAATTTCAGAAGTTGGAGTTGGTCCGTAATGTAAAATATGACTTGTGTGCAAAATTTGAAGTCAATTAGACGTGATTTGATAGGTTTCGTCATCGGAAAAAGAAGTTGGAAATCTTAAAGTTCATAAACTTGGATTTTGGGTGTAATTCATGATTTTAGTGTTGTTTGATGTGATTTGAAGCCTTGAGCAAGTCCGTAATGTGTTTTGGGATTGGTTGGTATGTTTGGTTGGGGTCCCAGGGGCCTCGGGTGGATTCCAGGTGGTTAACGGATCAAAATTTGATTTTTGGAAGAGCTGAGTTGCTGGTGTCTGGTATTTCCACTTCTGTGGAAATGGGACTGCAGAAGCGAGAAGGGAGCCGTAGATGTGGTCTAATTTCCGTAGAAGCGGAACCGCATCTGCGGAAGGGGGCATCGCAGAAACGGATTTGAGGACCCTGGGGAAGGACCGCAAATGCGGTCAAGGCTTCGCAAAAGCGGAACCGCATCTGTGGTGATGAGATCGCAGAAGCGGAATGGTAGCTTAGCCAGGGAAGCCACAGAAGCGGCCTTATGACCACAAAAGCGAAGACACTTAAGCGGCTATATTTCCGCAAAAGCGGAAATTACAGGAGGCAGAGGGGTTATTTTAAGGTCGGATTATTGGTTCATTTCTCTCATTTTTCCTCACTTCATTGGCGATTTTGGAGGGTTCAAAGGGAGGTCTTCACCATCTATGTTGAGGTAAGTCATCCCCATTACTTTTGAGTTAAATACATTGATTATGTATGAGATTAAGCATGGAAATTAGTATAAATATTGGGGATTTGGTTGGAGACCTAGAAAATTTTAATCTTGGATTTTAGCCACGATTTTGAGTATGGAATTAGGATAAAATTATATATTTGAGACCCTAAGGTCATGGGTAATCTTTACCTTCGAGAAAATTTGGATTCCGGGGCACGTGGGCCCGAGAGCATTTTGGTCATTTCACTAAACGAAGTTGGGAATTCGTATAATATGAATTGTTAACAAGTATTTGAGTATATTCTCATTAGTTTGTGGTTAATTGGCCAGTTTGGGTGCATTGTGCGTTGGTTCAAGCCTTCGGAAGGATGTAGAATGCCGATTTCGAGTCTTCCGAGCGAGGCGAGTCTCCTTTCTAATTCGGTGAGGGGGAACTTACCCCATAGGTGAAGTGAATGAAGTGCTCCTATTTGTGGGGGCTATGTACGCACGAGGTGACGAGAGTCCGTGCGTAGCTACTATTATGCTATTGTCTGGGTAGATTAGGACCCAGAAAGCATGCTAT
>MU753446.1:17666-39147 GCA_026770625.1 Nicotiana glauca | reverse complement strand
ACCGGGATAGATACGTACACAGGTAAAGCAAGACACCCTCGGGTCGTACCCAAATGATGAGAAAAATATGAAGACACATAAGAATAGGTGGATCCGGGATCAAATAAGATAGAGGCATCTGTGTGGTAGACTGAGATAATACCTGTGATAACAGCATCTGACGCAAGAGCATCTGTCCTATCTAGGATAGCATAAAATTCCACCCGACCACCGCCCGATCGACCTCCCCCTCTGGGGCGACCCCTAGTTGCCTGACCCTCACCCCTAGTTAACTGGGTGGGTGCTGAAGAAACTGGTGCAAAAGACGAGGGCTGACCCCTATACTGTGATGAACTGGCAGCACGACGAGGACACCACTTCCATATGTGTCCTAACTCCCCACACTCATAAAAGCTCCTTGGTGCTGGAGGATGGGACTGAAAAGAACCCCTCGCACCTGAGTGACTAGCTGATGTACTCGGTGCGGAAGAACCCTGAACAAATGGGGCACACGAAGAACTCTGAGCTGGAAGGGCGCTGAGTGAGGACTAGCCCTGCTGAAACCCCAGATGTCCACGGCCTGGAGATGCCCCACGATACTCGGGACGAGCCGACTGAGGAGGTCTGAAAGGAGAACCTCTACCATGCTGGAATTGGCCCCTAGATGAAGCACCACTGTAACCACCAGAACCTCGAGGCCTCTTGGCCTCCCTCTCCTCTCTCTCCTGAAGGCGATCCATCTCAATATCGCGAGCAATATCAACTGCATCCTCAAAGAAAATACCCAGAACTCTCTCTCGAGTTGTCATAACACGAAGGTGATAATTAAGTCCATCCACAAACCTCTTGATCCTTTCCCGATCAGTCGGAATTATCCATGATGCATATCGAGCTAACTCAGAAAATCTCACCTCATATTGGGTCACAGTCATGTCTCCCTGTCGAAGCCACTCGAACTGTCTACGCAACTCCTCTCTCTGAGACTGCGGTATCCACTTCTCCAAAAAAATAGTGGAGAACTCCTGCCAAGTCAAAGGCGTTGCACCTATTAGCCTACGTCGCTCATATGCCTCCTACCAAGTGAAGGCGACTCCTGCGAACTGGAAGGTAGTAAATGATACACCACTCGACTCCATAATCCTAGACGTCCGAAACATACGCTAACACTTGTCAATAAAACCCTGGGTAGACTCGCCCTGAACACCGCTGAATGAAGGAGGCTGGAGCCTACTGAATCTCTCAAGACGACGCTGCTCATCGTTTGGCATAGCTGGAACTACAAAATCCTAAACTGGTGCAACCGGCTGAGCTGGAGGTGCTTCTGGTGTCTGCAATTCCCGCACCACCTGCTCAGGTTTGTGATTAATAGAAGTCTGTCCATGGTCTCAGACTGCTGAACGACGCGCTAGGGCTCAAAACGACCCGTCGGGTCGTTACATAACTTAAACTAGAATTTCGTCCAAAGTAAAATTTATTTTTAAAGGGTAAAAAAGGTAAAGGACATTTTGCTAAGGGTTTTGTGCTTTATAAAGTATAGATATAGATTATTTACTTTTATTCAGTTTCTTAACAAGTAATTTTCCATATATAAAAATAAATTTCTAATTTCTCACAAAAATAATGTCTTGGCCCTCATATCAAATACTATCATTCATTTCTTGTCGAGAGAGTAGTAAATACTTTTAAGAAAGTAGCCATAAGTAATTAAGAAATTAAGAAAACAGAGGTCATTTGATGCCATAAATACAAATGAAAAAACAAAACAAAAAGGTTTCTTCATTCATAGATAGCCTCACTAGCCAAATATTTTATTATTGGAATCAACAAAATAGGTTCTCTTTTTTCTCATTCTGTTTGTGTTCTGAATAGCGTTTGCCGTCTCTACGGAGGATAGATCTCAGCTGGTCTAAAAGACTGATGCGAACAACAAATTTCACAGGAATGCCAAATTTGGAGTATGTGAATTTGAATCAATGTAGTAATCTTGAAGAAGTTCACCATTCCCTGGGATGTTGCAGCAAGCTCATTGGGTTATATTTGAATGATTGTAAATGCCTTAAGAGGTTTCCATGTATTAACGTGGAATCTCTTGAATATCTGAATCTATATGGTTGCTCAAGTTTAGAGAAATTTCCAGAAATCCACGGGAGAATGAAGCCAGAGATACGGATTCACATGCTAGGCTCTGGGATAAGGGAACTACCATCATCTATATTTCAGTACCAAACTCATATTACCAAGCTATTGTTGTGGGATATGAAAAACCTTGTAGCTTTTCCAAGCAGTATCTGTAGGTTGAAAAGTTTGGAGTGTGTCTTGTTGCTCAAAACTTGAAAGCTTGCCAGAAGAGATAGGGGATTTAGACAACTTGCGGGTGCTTCTTGCCAGAGATACTCTAATTTTACAACCCCCGTCTTCCATCGTACGCTTGAACAAACTTATAGTCTTGATGTTTGGAGGCTTCAAAGATGGAGTGCACTTTGAGTTCCCTCCTGTGGCTGAAGGATTACGCTCATTGGAACATCTGGATCTCACTTATTGCAATCTAATAGATGGAGGACTTCCGGAAGATATTGGATCCTTATCCTCTTTGAAAAAGTTGGATCTCAATAAAAATAATTTTGAGCATTTGCCTCCAAGTATAATCCAACTTGGTGCTCTTCGATCCTTAGACTTAAAAGATTGCCAGAGGCTTACACATCTACCAGAACTTCCCCCAGAATTAAATGAATTGCGTGTAGATTGTCATATGGCTCTGAAATTTATCCATGATTTAGTAACAAAGAGAAAGAAACTACATAGGGTGAAACTTGATGATGCACACAATGATACTATATATAATTTGTTTGCACATGCCCTGTTTCAGGATATCTCTTCCATGAGGCATGCCATCTCTGCTTCAGATTCCTTGTCACTAAGAGTATTTACCGGTCAACCGTATCCTGAAAAGATCCCGAGTTGGTTCCACCATCAAGGTTGGGATAGTAGTGTATCAGTCAATTTGCCTGAAAATTGGTATACACCTGATAAATTCTTGGGATTTGCTGTATGTTACTCTCGTAGCTTAATTGACACCACGCTCACTTGATTCCCGTATGTGATGCCGGGACGTCGTGCATGACCCAGAAACTTGCCTTATTAGAATGTGATACAGAACCATCCAACTATTCAGAATGTGATATACATTTTTTCTTTATACCTTTTGCTGACTTATGGGATACATCTAAGGCAAACCGAAAAACACCAAATGACTACGGGATTATTAGGCTATCTTTTTCTGGCGAAGAGAAGATGCATGGACTTCGTTTGTTGTATAAAGAAGAACCAGAGGTTGAGGCCTTGTTACAAATAAGGGAAAATAACAATGAACCAACACAACATTCCACTGGGATAAGGAGGACTCGATATAACAACAGAACTTCCTTTTATGTAATTCTCTCCTTCTACTAGCTACAAAGTCTTCTTCCAAAACCAATATATTTTTTCTTCTCATTCTTTCTTACTATTTACAGGAGCTCATCATTGGGTGATGTACATATCAACAGTGAGTTTTTATAGGATTCCAACAAGTATAACTTTTTATGCTCAAATCAGATCCTGGTATTGTGGAGAAAGCTGAGCACGAGACGAAGTTGAGGTCCGTTATCCTTTATGATTTCTCTGTTCTTTTATGTTTTTTAAGGAAAAAGTGAAAATAAGCAATAAAAGGCTCTGTGTTAACTTGCCTACTACATCAGATGAATTACAGAATACTAGTTTTGTGGTAGAAATAAAGGCTAATGATCTTTTAAATTTCTCGCAAAATAGTAGTCACAAAAAATTAAAACAAGTGTCCATCCATAATATTTTGCATGCACACATACAGTTGTTTGTAAGTAAAATCCATTCTTATTATGATTTCACTTCCAAGAATGGATTAATTGGTAATGACATATTTACAGAAGGGGCAATTAACTGTATCTTATCTACATGACCAAGAATTGGAGCAGCATATGGATTTGCCTTTTGTTGTTAGTCACAAAACTTCAGCTCCAACTACAATTCTACAAAGCCTGTCTACAACCTCTTGTATAAATAATCCTTCTTTCATGAGACTTTTCGTCGTAAAAAAAGCATTATCAGTTAAGTCCTTGAGAAAAGATGGTGCTTAGTACTAAGAAACTCATCAACATGGCCAAGTGATGGCAGAAGTTGGCGGCCGAGCAGAGGAAGAGGATTTCATTTCCGAGAAATATGGTAGTGATGCAGACAGTTGTAGGACATCCTCATCTTCTATAGTTGAGAAAGGCCAATTTGTAGTATATACAGCTGATCAAGCGCGTTCGTCATTCCATTGGCTTACCTTGAAAGTGAGGTTATTAGGCAACTTTTAAACATGTCTGAAGAAGAGTTTGGACTTCCAAGTGGTGCTCACAAAGAATTGCTACTCTCAATAACATTCTGTAGTGTTATCATTCTGCTATCCTGAAACAGAAGTCAAGAACCACGACTCTTCAAATAGAAGACTTTAGGCTGTAATTCCCATCTAACAGAACTAAAGGTCAAAAGTACTATTCTTTCTGTTTAATACTAAAGGCTCAACACTATTCTTTCTGTTTTTATTGAATTCAACTTCTTATTCCTGCTATCCAACAGCTAGTAGTGAGTTGTCGACGAAAAGCAGAATAGCTCATTATGATCTTTCCTGTCTTCTATGATTCAAATATGCTGCACTGGCTTTAATCACATTAAATGCAGTAGTTTTTGTATAAACAACCAGCTAACATGACAATTTAAAGACCCCTTAGATCAAATCTTTAGAGCATAATAGAAGCTAACTTCAGATATCAAAAGAGAATCCTTTCAACTATTTGCATTTTGAACTGCAAATGGCCTAAGTCAGCTGAATGTTTGATGGCCTATCAGTCATTAGTTGATTTTTCAGAAAACTTTAGCTAATTCTGATTCAAATCAGATCCAATAACCATGACGCAGAGTATTGTAGTACATCTTATTCTATAGTTGGCAAAGGTCATTTTGTGGTGTATACAACTGATCAGAAGCGATTTGTAGTTCCTATGGCTTATCTACAACATGAGATAATCAGACAAAAGAGTTTTGATGGCCCTATTACATTACCATGTGATGTACTATTCATGAACTACATCATATCACTCATTAGAAAAGGTGTAGATATCAATGTTCAGAACGCGTTGCTTGTATCACTAGCTTCCAGTCGATGCTCATCAGCTTCATACGTTCAAGAACTAAGAAACACAGAATTACTAGTTTGTTGATCTCATTGTCATAAGTTTTGTAATAGATACATGTGTTAGGTGTTTGTCCAGATTTTAATTTATTTTCTGATCTCACGAAGGAAAGGATAACATATTTACCATAATTGAGTTTTTCTTTTTGTAGAAGGAAATTATAAATCTCCATTATTTGGCTAGTGTTTTTTCTTGTAGGAAAATGTTTGGACTTCTATAAATTGGGGTTCTTCCTTTTCATTCAGGAGCATCCACAATGTAGCCATATGGGATTTGAGAGTCGTGTTTAGAGGGAGAACTTTACGGGACAAGTGTTAGCGTGTCACTTGTATTTGCCTATTTGTGAGCTTGTTCTCTCGATATTTTGTACTCTCTTTTATATAGTGGATTGCTCATCTCCGCCGTGGACGTAGGTCAATTGAACGAATCACGTTAAATGTTTGTGTCTCTTTTGGTAGGTTTCTCTTTGTTGTGTGATTTATCGTCGTTCAAGATTTGCTTTTCTAACTTTCGCATGACACCTGACTTTTTCGGTCCTAACGACATGATACTAAACAAGTGTACAGAACATCCAAGATCAAATTGTTCATCAAAACTCCATATTCTTATTATTCTATCTGATTTCTCACAATAAACAACAATATTTTGTGACAAATGGTTCAGTTTTCTTATTGTTAAATGTTAATGTATCTTTTGAGTAAAATTTGTCCACAGTGTTAATTCTAAAAAAAATTGCTATAACAAAAGCAGAATAGGACTAGAGAAGATGACAATTTAATGATCCCTTATCCACATGACAAAGAAAGGAGTAACACATGGCTTTGCCTGTTACCAGAAATTTTTTATTTAATTGTTTCAAATTATTGGCATTGGTGAGAAGTCTGATATCATAACTAATAGGTCCAATCTACTGTCAACCGCAGTGAAGAAATGAAGAAACTTATTATTTTCCATCCTTATTATTTAAGGTCCCATATCAACATGACTGACAGGCGGATCCCTAGCATTAGTTGCGGGTTGCCTAAGTTACCGGTTCCAGTATCTGTTAAATTCGGTATTTGTATTAAAAAATTCATTAAATGTATAAGAATATTTATTTTGAAACATAGTCCGTTAATTCAATTATTATTGTATACTAACTTAAGATTTTTGTAGGAAACCCATAAACTTAAAATTCTGGATCCGTCTCTTACATCGACCAAAATGTCATTATTCCACTTAATTTTTAAATGAAGTAATTCTAAGGTGGAAGGTATTTCAAATTTACAGGTGCGGTATTTGTATAGGGACCTTTGAATGTGAGACAAATACCCAAACCCGTTTCATATATATATTTGCTGAAGATTTATTTCTTAAATAATTTATGTAACTAATAATTAATCCAAGGCCTTGGCACCAAAGATGTATCAGGGCTCAAGTGATTCATTGAAGCGACGAGACTTTGAAAGCTGGTTTCTATATGTGTCAGTAGCGAAAAGTTTTGTCAATAGGAGAAGGTCTCTGCTCACAAGGCATGGAGATATCAGAAGTCAGAATGCAGGTATGAGTAACGAAAACTTATGTGAAAAATACGATCGCTTGCCAGTGAAAGGTTTTTGCATTCAGTCAATGTCACGATCCGAAATTCTCACAATCGGGAGTCGTGATGTCGCCTACTCGTGGAAGTTAGAGAAGCCAAGTACCCTTGCAATTATAAACCCATTTCGTTGTAATATATGATTAAACAATTAAATTACCAATGATTAAGCAATTAAAAGACAGCGGAAAATAAAACTTAGCGGAAGTCTAAACCAAATACATAGAAACAGCGTGTAGAATACTAATACAAATCTCTACCTAGCACCTGGTGTCACAACAATGCACGGACTGTCTAGGATTACCACAAATAAGAGTTTGAAATAAAGGACATAGTCTGCCTCGAATACAAATGTCAACAGAACATGAAAAAGAAACTGATACAAGAGACGACGGGCCTGCGGACGCCAGCAAGGCTACCTCGGAGTCTCGTGGACTGAAGGTGGGCTCCCTGACTACTGCTGCGCACTGTAAGCTGCTCCGACACCTGGATCTATGCAAAAAAGCACAGAGTGTAGTATCAGCACAACTGACCCTATGTCCTGCTAAGTGTCTGGCCTAACCCGGACGTGGTAGTGGCGAGGCAAGGACCAAATTCCAGGTATATACACACACACACACAACAGAAAATAGTAGAAATAAACAATTTAAGTTTGGAGGGGTAAACATGCTTCGGGGGTAGCAGATAAAAACAGAATATCAGGAATAATAAGGGAAAACTACAAATTTAACTTCTAACACGGAATAAAGAAATAAAGACAACTTTCATTTCCAGTTTCATCTTGCTGCAGGCATGCAACCCGATCCCATTTCTCATATCTTATGGTAGGCGTACCGCCCGCTCCCATTTCATCACATCTTGTGGTAGGCGTACCACCCGCTTTCATTTTATCATATCCTGTGGCAGGCGTACCACCCGCTCCCATTTCATCAATAACTTGTGGTAGGCATACCACCCGCTCCCATTTCATCAACAACTTATGGTAGGCATACCACCCGCTCCCATTTCAATCCAACACAACACAACAATACAATCCCGGCAAGGGAACAAAATAATATAATAACTTCGCGACAAGGGAACAACAAGAAAATATCAAATCAAATGTCCCGGCAAGGGAGAGTCAGCTATAACCAATCTTATTCAACTTCTACTTGACACAATTAACACCAATACTCAGTCATAACTAAAGTCCACGAAAGTAAACTAAATCCTTGCTCAGTATCGAAAATCAGCAATCAAAGCTTTCTTAGGCTCAATTAAGAATACAACAATTAGCAATTTAGAACCCACGATCATGCTCGAAACCAACGTAAAGATACTCGTCATCATGCCTATACGTCATACTCAACACAAAACAAATGGCAAATATGACTCAACTCCTAATCTCTCAAGCTAAGGTTAGACCGAACTCTTACCTCAAACTTCCACGGTCAAATCAATCCTCAATTACCGCTTTCCCCCTCGAATTCGGCTCCAAATCAGTTGTATCTATACAATAATGACTTCAATACATCAATAAATTCTAAACAATGCGAACCCAAGGCCTAATTATAGATTTCCAAGCATTCTTCACAAAATCCCAAAAATCGACCCCGGGCCCGCTCGGTCAAAACACGAGGTTCGGACCAAAATCATTTCACCCATTACCCACGAGCCCGAATATATAATTTATTTTTAAATTCAACCTCAAAACGAGGTCTAAATCAAGAATAATCAAAAAGCCCTAACTCTACCCAGTTTCCTAATCTCTACCCTTAATCACATGTTTTAGGCCTAGGATTTGAATAGATGTTGATGGAAAATGAAGAAAACGAGTTAAAGATTACTAAACCATGAGTAAATGGTGAAAGGATGCTTCAATGGTCGCCCTAGAACTTTGGAGAAGAATAAATCCCGTCACTGGTTTTGTTTTGGAGTTTTAAAATAACTGGGCAAAATTGCCCTTCACGTTCGCGATGGGCATCACGCGTTCGCAATGGGCATCACGCGTTCGCGATGGGCCAGGTCTGAATACCTTCGCATTCGCGACTACAGGCTTGTGTTCACAGAGCATCAGCTCGTAGAGCCTTTGCGTTCGCGACACAGTGATTGCGTTCCCGTAACTTAAACTGGAGACCCCTCCCCCTGTACCCTATGCGTTCACGAATATAGGGCATTCGCGAAGGGCTTCCTCTCTCAGCTTCGCGTTCGCGTCCCAACTCTCACTTTCGCGATGAAGAATTTGGGCTCCTGGGAAAATTGCCTTACGCATTCGTGAGTGAGACCACGCGAACGCGAAGAACAAAATCCCTGGGTACAACAGCAGAAAATCTGCAACAGTCCTAAGGCCAAAAAACAATTCCGAAACACCTTCAAAATACTCCTGAGCCCTCTAGGCTCCTAACCAAACACATGTACTAACTCAACAACATCATACGAACTTATTCATGCGATCAAATCGCCAAAATAACATCAAAACAATGAATCAAGCCTCAAAAATCAAGAGTTTTTCCTCAAACTTTATTAAGTTTCAAATTTAGAACTTTAAGTCCGAAACACGTCAAATGACGTCTGTTTTTAACCAAACTTAACAGGAAGGACCTAAAACATACTCCCTCCGTTTCATATTAAATGAGGTACTTTCCTTTTTAGTCCGTTCCAAAATAAATGACACATTTCTAAATTTGAAAATAATTTAACTTTAAATTCTTTATTTTACCCTTTTTGCCCTTAATGAGAAGCTTTTATATCCACACAAATGACATGACCCCACAAACCTTTTACCGCTTAAGCTTTTAAGACCACAACTTTCAAAAGTCTTCTTCTTTTTTCTTAAACTCCATGCCGAGTCAAATTACCTCAAACAATATGAAACGGAGGAGTATATAAGACCTATACCGGGTGCCGGAACTAAAATATGGGCCCGATACCATCACTTTCTAATCAATTTTCATTTCAATTTTCCTTAATAATTTCAGAAAAAAATTTCCTTCAAAAATTCATTTCTCGGGCTCGGGATGACGAAATTCGATTCCGGGCATATGCCCGAGTCCTATATTTTCCCACGGACCCTCTGGGACAGTCAAATTACGGATCCGGGTCCGTTTTCCTAAAAGGTTGACCAAAGTCAAATTTTATTCATTTTAACATCAAAATTTAGTATTTTTTACAAAATTTCATATTTAAGCTTTTTGGCTATACGCCCGGACTACGCACATAAATTGAGGCGACTCTAAATAAGGCCTCGAAAGCATATAATGGGTAAGAAAATAGGCAACGAGCCTTTGGGTCGTCACATTCTCCACCTCTAAAACAATCGTTCGTCCTCGAACTGACAGAAGAAGGAAGTACCTGAGTCGGGGAACAGATGAGGGTAACGGCTCCGCATATCGGGCTCTGACTCCCAGGTCGATGCCTCAGGAGTCTGACCTCTCCACTAAACATGAACAGAAGGGAAACCCTTGGATCTCAATTGATGAACCTACCGGTCTAAAATAGTTACTGGCTCCTCCTCATAAGAAAAGTCCTTGTATAATTGGATAGTGCTGAAATCTAACACGTGGGATGGATCGCCATGATATTTTCGGAGCATGGACACATGAAAAACTGGATGCACGACTGATAAGCTAGGCGGAAATGCAAGTTTGTAAGCCACCTCTCCCACTCGATCAAGAATCTCAAACGGGCCAATGAACCTAGGGCTAAGCTTGCATTTTTTCCCAAATCTCATCATGCCCTTCATAGGCGACACTCGGAGAAATACCCGCTCACCAACCATGAAAGCTACATCTCGAACCTTATGATTTGCATAGCTCTTTTGCCTGGACTGAGCTGTACGAAGCCTATCCGGAATGATCATGGCCTTGTTCAAGGCCTCCTAAACCAAATCCGTACCCAACACTCGAGCCTCTCTCGGCTCAAACCATCCAATCGGAGATCGACACCGCCTACCATATAAAGTCTCATAAGGAGCCATCCGGATACTCAACCGGTAGCTGTTATTGTAGGCAAACTCTGCTAAAGGCAAGAACTGAACCTCCAAAGTCAATAACACAAGCTCGGAGCATATCCTCCAATATTTGAATAGTCAGCTCGGACTGCCCATCCGTCTGAGGATGAAATGTTGTACTCAACTCAACCTGGGTGCCTAACTCTCACTGAACTGCTTTCTAGAAATGCAAGGTAAACTGCGTACCTCGGTCCGAAATGATAGATACCGGCACACCATGAAGGCGAACAATCTCTCGGATATAGATCTCAGCTAACCTCTCGGATGAATAGGAGACTGCCACAGGAATGAAATGCGCTGACTTGGTCAACCTATCAACAATGACCCAAACTGCGTCGAACTTCTTTCGAGTTAGCGGAAGTACAGTAACGAAATCCATAGTGATTCGCTCCCACTTCCACTCGGGAAGCTCAATCCTCTGAAACAATCCACCAGGCCTCCGATGCTCATACTTAACCCGCTAACAATTCAAACACCAAGCCACATATGCAGCAATATCCTTCTTCATTCTATGCCACCAATAATGCTGCCGCAAATCCTGATACATTTTCGCGGCGCCCGGATGAATAGAGTACCGAAAACTATGGGCCTCCTCTAAAATCAACTCTCGAAGCCCACCCACATTGGGAACACAAACTCACCCCTGCAATCTCAAGACTCAATTAGCATCTAATGTAACCTTCTTGGCACCTCCTCGCTGCACCGTGTCTCTAAAGCACATAAATGGGGATCATCAAACTGTCGATCACGGATATGCTCAAATAATCAAGAACGAGTGACCGTGCAAGCTAATACTCAGCTAGGCTCAGAAATATCCAACCTCACAAATTGATTGGCCAAGGCCTAAACATCCAAAGCAAGCAGCCTCTGACTGACCGGAATACAAGCAAGACTGCCCATACTGGATGACTTCCTACTCAAAGCATCGGCCACCATATTGGCCTTCCCCGGGTGATATAAGATAGCAATATCATAATCCTTCAACAACTCCAACCACCTCCTATACCTCAAATTCAACTCCTTTTGCTTGAACAAGTACTGAAGACTCTTGTGATCGGTGAACACCTCACATGCCACGCCATACAAATAGTGCCTCCAAATCTTCAATGCGTGAACAATGGCTGCCAACTCCTAATCATACATCGGATAGTTCTTCTCATGAATATTCAATTTCCTCGAAGCATAGGCAATGACCTTGCCATACCGCATCAATATTGCACCAAGCCCAATAGGGGAAGCATCACAATAGACTATATAAGGCCCTGAACCTATGGGCAAAACCAAAACCGGTGCTGTGGTCAAAGCTGTCTTAAGCTTCTGAAACCTCTCCTCACACTCGTCCGACCATCTGAACTGGGGACCCTTCCTGGTCAACCTGGTCATCGGGGCTACGATAGATGATAACCCCTCCATGAACCTACGATAGTAGCTTGCCAATCCCAAGAAATTCCGAATCTCTATGCACATGACCCGGGAATGCAACTGATCTCAACTAAAACGCACACTTCAAAAATTTTGCATATAGCTGACTATCCTTCAGAGTCTGAAGAACCACTCTAAGATGCTGCTCCTACTCCTCCTGGCTGCGTGAATATATCAGAATATCATCAATAAAAACTATCACGAACGAGTCCAAATAAGGCCTGAACACTCGGTTCATCAAATCCATAAAGGCTGCTGGGGAATTTGTCAACCCAAATGACATGACCAAGAATTCAAAATGCCCGTACAGAGTGCGGAAAGCTGTTTTAGGGACATCAGATGCCCTAATCCTCAACTGACGGTAGCTAGATCTCAAGTCTATCTTTGAAAATACCTTGACACCGTGAAGCTGATCGAACAAATCATTAATCCTTGGCAATGGGTACTTATTCTTGATTGTAACCTTGTTCAATTGCTGGTAATCAATGCACATTCTTATCCAACCATCTTTTTCTTGACAAACAATAGCGGCGCAACCCAAGGCGAAATGCTGGGTCTAACGAAACCCTTCTCAAGCAAGTCTTGCAACTGCTCCTTCGACTCTGGCGGGGACATCCGATATGGAGGAATAAAAATAGGCTAGGAGCCCGGAGCCAGATCAATGCAGATATCAATATCCCTATCGGGTGGAATCCCCAGTAGGTCTGAAGGAAAGACCTCAGGAAACTCAAAAACTACGGGACTGAATCAATAAAGGGAACCCCGGCACTGGAATCACGAACATAAGCCAAATAGGCCAAACACCCCTTCTCGACTATACGCCGAACCTTCACATACGAAATAACACTCCGAGTAGAATGACCAGGAGTCCCTCTCCACTCTAAACGGGGAAAATTCGGTAAAGATAAGGTCACAGTCTTGGCATGGGAAATCCAAGATAGAGTGGTACGAGGATAACCAGTCCACCCCAATATAACATCGAAGTCGACCATATCTAAAAGCAACAAATCAATACGGGTCTCAAGACCCCCAATCACCACAATACAAGAATGATGAACTCGATCGACCATAATAGAATCACCCACCGGTATAGACACATAAATAGGAATAATGAATTACTAGGCATAACCAGGTATGGTGCAAAATAAGATGACACATACGAATACGTAGACCCTAGATCAAATAGCATTGAAGCATCTCTATCACAAACCAGAATGGTACCTGTAATGACTGCATCTGAAGACTCAGCCTCGGGCATAGCTAGAAGGGCATAACATTGGGGCTAGGCCCCACAATCCTGAGCTACCTCTCTGGGACGGCCTGCTGCTGGCTGGGCTCCACCTCTGGCGGCAAGAGCTCCACCTCTAGGACCTCTACCTCCACCTCTAGCACCTCTTCCCCTACCTCTAGCTGGCTGGGCAGGCTGTGGAACCTCTGGTGCCTGTACTATAGCAGGAGAACTCTGTTGAGGAGAACTGCTCAAAGCTCGAGGGAAATACCTAGCAATGTTCCTCATGTCGCCACAAGTAAAACAAGCCCTCGGCGGACAGCCCTGGAAACTCTGAAGCGATGGTGCACTGATGGTGCACTGTAAGGCTGTTGACCGAAATAATGCGTCTGAGAACCATGACCCCCTAAAGTACCATGGGAGACCTGGAGAGTTGACTAAAAGGGCCTAGGAGGATGGCCTCTACCATATGAATCTCTACCTCCAGACGAGGTACCACTGAATCTGCCTGAATGACGGGGTCTCTTATCCGACCCATGCCTACCTCCCTGTGACAGAACCATCTCAACTCTATGGGCCACATTGGCCGCTTCCTGAAATGTGATCTTACTCCCGACCTCCTTGCCATCTGAAGATGAATCGGCTAAATAAGACCATTAATAAACCTCCTCACCCTCTCTCTCTCGGTGGGAAGTATGACAAGAGCATGGCGAGCTAGATTAATGGACCTGGTCTCATACTGCGTGACCATCATAGAACCTTGCTGGAGACGCTCAAACTTCCTCTGAGGCCTCTATTTGAGTCATGGGTAGAAACTTCTCTAGAAACAACACTAAAAACTGCTCCCATGTCAAAGATGGCGACCCGGCTGGCCTGGCTAAGCAATAATCCCTCCACCAAGTCTTGGCAAATTCGGACAGACGAAAGGTAGAAAAATCAACTCCATTGGTCTCAATAATGCCCATGTTCCTGAGATCCTCGTGGCAGCTATATAGGAAATCCTGGGGATCCTCAGTGGAAGCACCACTGAATGTAGAAGTGAAGAGCTTGGTGAACCTATCCAGCCTCCACAAAGCATGGACGGGCATAGCCGCTCCATCGCCGATCTGAGATACTACACCTGGCTGAACTGCCACAGTTGGCTGAACCAATGGAACCTAAACCTGGGGAGCTGCCTGCTCCAGAGTGCGTGTAGAAGGACTCTGAGCCCCTCCTCCAGCCTGAGAAGTGGCTGGTGCTACGGGAAGCAAACCCGCTCGGGTGACACTCTCCTTGAGGCCTACCAATCGGACCAGAGCGTCCTAAAGAGCTAGGGTGGCAATGATACCCTCTGGGACCTGAGCTGGGCCCACCGAAACTGCTGGGGCCGAAACCTCTTCAAAATGAACCTGAGTCTCTGCCACTGGTGCTGCTGCTTGGGGATGAGCTCTGCCCCTACCTCACCCTCTGCCCCTAGTGGAAAATGCTGCTGGGGGCTCGGGCTGCTGAGCGGTAGATGAGGAAGCACGTGTTCTCGCCATCTACGAACGAATAGAGTAGAAATCCATTTAGTATTGAGAAACAAATTCGCACGACAAGAAAGAATAAACGTGAAATTTTCCTAACTCTGTAGCCTCTGGGGGATAAATACAGACGTCTCTGTACTGATTTCTCAGACTCTACTGAGTTTTTCCCTGAGTTGTGAGACCTATGTAACCTAGAGCTCTGATACCAACTTGTCACGACCCAAAATTCCTACCCTCGGGAGTCGTGATGGCACCTACTCGTGGAAGCTAGGCAAGCCAAGAACCTTTGCAATTATAAACCCATTTTGTTTTTATAAATGATTAAACAATTAAAATACCAATGATTAAGCAATTAAAAGACAACGAAAAATAAAACTTAGTGGAAGTCTGAACCAAATGCATAGAAACAATGTCTAGAGTACTAATACAAATCTCTACCCAGCACCTGGTGTCATTACAATGCACGGACTGTCTAGGATTACTACAAATAAGAGTTTGAAATAAAGGACATAGTCTGTCTCGAATACAAATGTCGACAGAACATAAAAAAGATACTGATAGAAGAGACGTCGGGCCTATGGACGCTAGCAAGGCTACCTTAGAGTCTCGCGGACTGAAGGTCGGCTCCCTGACTACTTCTGCACACTGTAAGCTGCTCCAACACCTGGATCTGTGCAAAGGTGCACAGAGTGTAGCATCAGCACAACCGACCCCATGTGCTGGTAAGTGTCTGGCCTAACCCCGACGAGTTAGTGAAAAGGCTAGGACCAGACTCCAAGTAAACCTGTGCAGATATATATATATATATATATATATATATATATATATATATATATATATATATATATATATATATATATATATATATATCTACAACGGAGAATAGTAGAAATAAACAATTTAAGTTGAGACGGGAAAACATGCTTCAGTGGTAGCAGATAAAAACAGAATATTAGGAATAATAAGGGAAAACTGCAAATTTAACTTCTAACACGAAATGCAGAAATAAAGATAACTTTCATTTCCAGTTTCATCTTGTTGTAGGCGTGCAACCCGATCCCATTTCTCATATCTCGTGGTAGTCATACCACCCGTTCCTATTTCATCATATCCAATGGTAGGGGTACCACCCGCTCCCATTTAGTCAATAACTCGTGGTAGGCGTACCACCCTCTCCCATTTCATCAATAACTTGTGGTAGGCGTACCACCCTCTCCCATTTCAATCCAACACAACATAACAATAAAATCCCGGCAAGGGAACAAAATAATATAATATCTTCCCGGCAAGGGAACAAAATAATATAATATCTTCCCGACAAGGGAACAACAAAAAAATATCAAATCAAATGTCCAGGCAAGGGAGAGTCAGCTATGACTAATCTTATTCAACTTCTGCTTGACACAATTAACACCAATACTCGGTCATAACTAAAGTCCACGGAAGTAAACTAAATCCTTGCTCAGTATCGAAAATCAGCAATCAAAGCTTTCATAGGCTCAATTAAGAATACAACAATTAGCAATTTAGAACCCACGGTCATGCTCGACACTAACATATAGATACTCGTCACCATGCCTATACGTCATACTCAACACAAAACAAATATCAAATACGACTCAACTCCTAATCCCTCAAGCTAAGGTTAGACCGAACACTTACCTCAAACTTTCATGGCCAAATCAATCCTCAATTATCGCTTTCCCCCTCGAATTCGGCTCCAAATCAATTGTATCTATATAATAATGACTTAAATATATCAATAAATGCTAAATAATGCGAACCCAATGCCTAATTATAGCTTTCCAAGCATTCTTTCCAAAATCCCAAAAATCGACCTTGGGCCCGGTTGGTCAAAACATAAGGTTCGGACCAAAATCATATCATCCATTCACCCACGAGCCCGAATATATAACTTATTTTCAAATTCGTCCGCAAAACAAGGTCTAAATCAAGAATAATCAAAAAGGTGTAACTCTACCCAATTCCCTAATCTCTACCCTTAATCAGATGTTTTAGGCCTAGCATTTCAATAGATGTTGATGGAAAATGAAGAAAACGTGTTAAAGATTACTAATCCTTGAGTAAATGGTGAAAGAATGCTTCAATGTTCGCCCTAGAACTTTGGCGAAGAAGAGTTTGAGTAGTTTTTATGAAAATCCTGTCCCTGGTTCTGTTTTGGAGTTTTAAAATAACTGAGCAAAATTGCCCTTCGCGTTCGCGTTATACATCACACGTTCGCGATGGGCTAGGTCTGAAGACCTTCGCGTTCGCGACAACAGGCTCACGTTCCCGACAATAGGCTCGCGTTCACGGAGCATCAGCTCCCAGAGCCTTCACGTTCGCGACACAGTGATCGAGTTCGTGTAACTTAAACTGGAGACCCCTCCCCCTGTACCCTACGCGTTCACGAATGTAGGGCCGCATTTGCGAAGGGCTTCCCCCCCAGCTTTTCGTTTGCGTCCCAAGGCTCGTGTTCACGATGAAGAAGCTGGGCTCCTAGGAAACTTGCCTTACGCGTTCATGAGTGAGACCACGTGAACGCATGAACAAAATCCCTGGGCACAACAGCAAAAAATCTGCAACAGTCCTAAGGCCAAAAACCATTTCGAAATACCTTCGAAACACTCCCGAGCCCTCGGGTCTCCTAACCAAATACACGTACTAACTGAACATCATCATACGAACTTATTCGTGCAATCAAATCACCAAAATAATATCAAAACAATGAATCAAGCAAAAAAATCAAGAGTTTTTCCTCAAACTTTATTAAGTTTCAAATTTAGAACTTTAAGTCCAAAACACGCCAAACGACGTCCCTTTTTAACCAAACTTTACTGGAAGGAATTAAAACATATATAAGACCTGTACCGAGCACCAGAACCAAAATACGGACCAGATAGCATCACTTTCTAATAAATTTTCATTTCAATTTTCCATGACAATTTTAGAAAAATAATTTCCTTCAAAAATTTATTTCTCGGGCTCGGGACCTCGGAATTCTATTCCAGGCACATGACCGAGTCCCATATTTTCCTACGGACCCTCCGGAACTGTCAAATAATGGATCCAGGTCAGTTTGCCCAAAAGGTTGACCAAAGTCAAATTTTATTCATTTTAACATCAAAATTTCATATTGAAGCTTTTCAACTACACGCCCGAAATGCGCACACAAATCGAGGTAATGTTAAATGAGGCTTTTAAGGCCTTGGAAGCACAGAATAGGTAAGAAAACATCTGATGACTCTTTTGATCATCACAGTCAATCTACACAGAACCATGCTTGTCTATTAGAGAGAATTGGATTTAAAAAATAAAATAATTGAATAAAAAATTTCTGAAAAAGAATTTAAAAAAATTATGTTTGATTTGAGGTCGAGAATTAGAAAGTTTAACTTCCAGTCTCCAAACTGCTTCATTTTGTTCTAAAACGAAGAAAATATATATAACAGTGAGTCAATGTAAGCTTTTATATTTTTGAAAATGGAAAAGGCCTAATAATGCCACTCAACTAATATAAATGGCCTATCAATGTCATCCGTTAAAAGGCCGCCATATTCATGACACTAACGTTATACTTTTGGCATATTTATGCCACTAATGTTATACTTTCTGCCTATTTATGCCGTTATTGACTAACAGTTCCTTTTTTTAAAAAATAATAAGAATTAATTTTTCGACCCCACCTTTGCCATATGTCTTTATATTACTAGTTCTTCTTTACTTGACCCTACATTTCTTTTAACCCTGATTATGTATAATTAACCATGTTCAACCAGATAAAATCCAACCATCTTTTAACCCAACCCCTAATTCCTTGTCACAATTCGATAAGATCAGTGTTTAGTGATTTGTATTTATTTGAAGCCGATGTTGTATTTGTTTCAATTCAGTTTGTAAAAATCTAAATCTTAGAAGCTCATGATTTGTACTACCATTCCTTGGGAAAATTATTAAGGTTTAGTTATTTTATCATTTGTTTGTCTAAAAAAAATCTCATTTAATTGGATAGTTGTTAATTGGCTTACCTAGCGGGTTGAGTTAGGTGTCATCACGACTAGTTGGATTTTGGATCGTGACAAGGAATTACGGGTTGGGTTAAAAAATAGTTGGATTTTATCGGGTTGGGCATGGTTATTTATACATAATTAGGGTTAAAATAAATATAGGATCAAGTAAAAAAGAATCAGTAATATAAAGACATGTGGCAAAGGTGGGGTCGAAAAATTAATTTTTTTTTGTGTAAAGAAAAATATTATTAATCTCTCAACCAACCAAGTATACAATTTCTGTTAAGCTGTACAGACTAGGAGCATAATACTTCAAGTCACCAAAAAAAAAATCCTATCCATCTTCCCTCTATGATATACTAGTAAATTCTATTCATTTCCTTCTATCATTCCCCTCTTTCCTAATGCTCTGCATATTCACTCTTATTTTACATTCCTGTTGTATCTGTCTACATATCGTCTTTGGTTGGATTACCTTGTTATTCCAGACTGCATCATTTCTGACCTGCTATATCTTGTATACTAGTGTTGCCATAACTGCAACAATAATTTTCCTGCACATTTTACCTCTAACACTTCTCGTAAGTCTTCTCCATATACCATAAATGTCTGGTTCCTTAATCCCCAGTCCTAGCCAGTCCAACAGAATTCTCAGGCATTCCTTTGAAAACTGGCACTGAAAGAACAAATGTTGTATTATTTCCTTACTTCCTCCATAAATTTCACATCTTGTTTCTGTGCATACTCCTATTCTTTCCAGTCTTTCTCTTGTCACCAAACGTTTATGGATTGCTAACCAGCTAATAAAGCTATGTTTTGGAACATTGACAAAATTCCAGATCCATCTAGCCCAAGGCCATTCATTCAGCTCCCTTTTCCTCCATTGGTATCCTTTTTGTTGGAATACCTCCCCCTATGTGTTGCCAATCATCCCCACTGTATATTCCCTTGAACTTTTCCTTTATATTACATATTCTCTTCCAGTACCAACTACAATCATTTGGTGGTACATATTTCTCCCAGCTAGGCCCTTTAATATATATGATCCACCCATTTCACCCACCCTTTTGAGCTACATTCCAAATATATTTTGCAATAGCAGCCTCATTCCATATTAAGCGATCTTTTATTCCTAACCCTCCTTTACATTTTTTCCTGCAGACTATATCCCATGCTATCTTAGGAGCTTTGTTTGTCTGATCCTTTCCATCCCATAAAACTTTTTTGCATATTGCAGTCAACTTTTGTAGCACAACTTTAGGGAGAATGAAAATTGATGACCTATAAGTATGGACATGCAGCAGCACAGAATTTATTATTTGTACTCTTCCAGCATAAGACATGTTCTTAGAACTCCATGTCCTTATTATGGCAGTCATCTTGTCAATTAGAATTTCATAGTCCATACTTGATAATTTCCTTGCTGATATTGGAACACCCAAATATCTGAATGACAGTGTCCCTTTTTGGTATCCAGTAGCCTCACATAAGTCTTCTAGTTCTTATTTTGGCATGTTAGCACTGAATATGATGGATTTTCCTGCATTAGTAGTCAAACCAGATGCATTTGTGAAGGACTGCAGACCTCTTAACATCAACATTGTTGATGGGTAATTGCCTTTACAGAATAACAGAATGTCATATGCAAAGCATAAATGGTTCAGTTTGATTCCCCTGCACTTTGTATGAAATCCAAACTCCATACAAATTACAAAAAGTAAAGGTGAAATGGTATCCCTTTGTTTTAAGCCTCTCTTTCCTTTAATGTTCCCATAGAGTCCTCCATTTATAGCAATACTATATTTGGTGGTAGTTATACAAGCCATTATCCATTTTATGAATCTCTAAAAGAAATTCATTGCATGCAGCTGTAACGACCCGACCGGTCATTTTGCCTTTTAGAACCATGTTACCCTAAATAAAGCCTTCCGTACTTGTTTTTAACTAATTTACGACTAGCGGGGGTGATTGGTTCGGAAATTGGAATAGTTTTGAGTAAAAATATGCCCATTGCTTCTTTAAGATTTCTAAAAAAGACCAAGTTTGACTTCGGTTAACATTTTGGAAAAACGGACTCGGATTCATGATTTGACACTTTCTAAAGGTCAGTAGAAAAATATGGGACCTGGGCGTATGTCCAGAATCATATTCCGAGGTCCCAAGCCTGAGTAATGAATTTTTATCTAAAATTGTTTAATTGAAATTTTAAAGAATTAAAGAAAGTAAGTAATCATTAATTCCCTAGGTATCGGGCTCAGATTTTGTTTCTTAACCTTGGTACAAGTACGTAATATTGTTTAAGACTTGCCCGTAAATTTGGTGTCAATTTGAGTAGTTTAAGGGCGTTTTGACCCGTTAGAAGAGAATTAAGAACTTGAAGTTCAATAGTTTGATCCATTTGGTTTTAGAACATGATTCCAAGATTTAGCATTATTTTGAGTGATCCGAGAGTTTGGGTAGGTCTGCCTCGTAATTTCAAACTTGTTGGTATGTTGGGGTGGGGCTCGGGAGCCCCGAGCATCAA
>MU753445.1:22692-44268 GCA_026770625.1 Nicotiana glauca | reverse complement strand
GACAACTTTTGTCGACTTTTGTTTCATAACTCGTTTGACTTCAAGACTTATGATACGGATATTATATGATTCAAATAACTTAAAACACGACCTCCGAAGTATATTAAGCACCTATAGGTTTACCCAAAAATACGAGTTACAACATCTTTGATTCGTTTAACTTCGAATACTTGTTAATCACCCTTATGCACCCTTGTATCACTTAAAATCAATAGGATTAACTTCTTATCATCTCAAGGATAATTCCTTCTTGGATTTGTGTTAACTAACATATGGCATGAACTAACACGTGTGGATATGGGTTGTAACTAACATATGGCATGAATATATATATATATATGAGGGTGGACATACACAGAAATGCCAATTATTCTCTTTTCAAGGACCTAACAGGATAAGGGTCATCCTCTAATCTCATTCTTCTTAATCAAAGAGTTTATATGAATCCAAGATAATTAAACTGTATAGAATATCACGTAAAGCATGCTTATGGGTCCTAAACTACCCGGACTTAGCATAATAGTTGCTACGCACGGACTCTCATCACCTAGTATATACGTAGCCCTTGAATACAATGAAAAATAATTCAATTGTTATGCATATGGGGACAATTCCCTCTTACAAGGTTAGAAATGAGACTCACCTCGCTCCAAAGTGCACTTCCAATATCGAGAACAAGCACAAGCCCTCAATTCGGAGCCGAATGATCACAAACTAGTTAAATAAATCAAGAACTAGTCAATAAAGGCTTACAAGATCGAATTCTAACTATTTAAGTAATTTCCTAACCTTTTTCACAAGTTTCCTAAATTCTGACCCCGGGCCCACGTGCCCGAATTCCGAGATTTTTGAAAGAAAGTTGTTCCCTATTACCTAAGGGTCGATAATATGTAAATTATAGTTCATTTCATAGCAAATTTTGTGGTTAAATCTAGATTTTACTTAAACCCTAGGTCTAGCTCTAACCCCTTTGATTTCACCTAATTTTTAGTGTTTAATCAACTTAATATACATGTATTTAAACTAATAATGAATGGAATTAACTTACCTTGAAGTGCTATGTTGAAATCCTCTTTTTGGAAGCCCCCAAATCGCCTAAGTGTGGAGTAGAAATGAAATAAATGGCCTTTGAGTTCGAATTAAATGAACTCACTGCCCAGCGATTTCCGCTTCTGCGAAAACCGCTTCTGTGGACCTGGGCTCACTTCTGCGGATCTGGCCCAATATGCCTGGACCGCTTCTGCGGTCTGGATCCCGCTTCTGCGAATTGCTTCAGTGGATTCGAAGCCGCTTCTGCGGAGCCGACCTAAGGCTACTGGACCGCTTATGCGGTTTGGGGACTGCTTTTGCGGAACCGCTCCTGCAGTTGTTAAGCCGCTTCTGCGGTTTCCCTTGGCCTGGCTCTCGGCCGCTTCTATGATGGTTTGACCGCATCTGCGGTCCCGTTTTTGCTGTCCTAGAACCGCAGATGCGGTAATGACAGAAGCAGCAACCTTCAGCTATTCTTTAACTTTTCTACTTCGCTCGAACCTCGTTCGTTTGACGCTCGGGGCTCCCGAGCCCCGCCCGAACATACCAACAAGTCTGAAATCATGAGGCAGACCTACTCAAACCCTCGGAACACCCAAAGCAATGCTAAATCTTGGAATCACCCCCTAAAACCAAATGAATCAAACTATTGAACTTCAAGTTCTTAATTTCCTTCTAACGGGCAAAAATGCCCTTAAACTACTCGGATTGACACCAAATTTCACGGGCAAGTCTTAACTGATATTTCAGACCTGTACCAAGCTTCGGAACCAAAAATCGAGCCCGATACCTGGGAAATCAATGATTTCTTAGTTTCTTTAATTCTTTAAAACTTCAATTTAACAATTTCCAATAAAAATTTATTACTCGGGCTAGGGACCTCAAAATTTGATTCCGGGAATACCCCCAGGTCCCATATTTTCCCAAGGACCCTCCGAGACCGTCAAATCATGAATCCGGGTCCGTTTTCCCAAAAATTTGATCGAAGTCAAACTTGGTCTTTTAAGAAAATCTTAAAGAAATAATTGGACATATTTTTACTCAAAACTCTTCCAACTCCCAAACCAACCGTCCCCGCAAGTTATAAATTAGCTAAAGCAAGCGCGGGAAGTCCGATTTATGGGAACAGGATTCTAAAAGGCAAAACGACCAGTCGAGTCGTTACATTCTCCACCTCTTAAACAAACATTCATCCTCGAACAGACATAGAAAAGTACCTGGACTACTGAGTAAGTGGGGATATCTACTCCGCATGTCCTCTTCGGACTCCCAAGTCTCCTCTTCAACTGGTTGGCCCCTCCACTGGACCCTCACCGCAGAAATCTTTTTGGACCTCAACTGGCGATCCTGTCTATCAATAATGGCGACTGGCTCCTCCTTGTAGCCCAAACTCTCATCTAACTGAATAGTACTGAAGTCCAACACGTGGGATAGGTCGGCATGATACTTCCGAAGCATCGAAACATGAAAAAAATGGGTGAACTCCTGATAAACTAGGGGGTAAAGCAAGCTCATAGGCAACCTCCCCAACTCGTCTCAACACCTTAAAGGGGCCAATAAACCTTGGGCTCAACTTGCCCTTTTTTCGAACCTTATAATGCCCTTCATGGGCGAGACCTTCTCGCCAACCATAAATGATACATCACACGCCTTCTAATTCGCGTAGCTCTTCTGTCTGGACTGAGCTGTGCGAAGTCTCTCCTGAATGAATTTTACCTTATCCAAGGCATCCTGTACCAAGTTTGTGCCAAGTAACTTAGCCTCACCGAGCTCAAACCACTCGATAGGAGAACGACAACGTCGGCCATATAAAGCCTCGTACGGGGCCATCTCTATGCTGGACTGATAGCTATTGTTGTACGCAAACTCAGCTAAAGGCAAGAACTGATCCCACTGCCCTCCAAAGTCAATCACACATGCTTTTAGCATATCTTCTAAAATCTGAATTGTCCGTTCAGACTGCCCGTCGATCTGAGGATAAAATTCTATGCTAAGCTCTACATGGGTCCCCAACTCACTTTGAACGACTCTCCAGAAATGGGAAGTGAACTGAGGGTCTCGGTCTGATATGATGGAAACCGGACACCATGCAATTGGACTATCTCCCGAATATAAATCTGAGCATACCTCTCCGCTGTATAGGAGTCGCCACTGGAATGAAATGGGCCGACTTAGTCAACCTATCCACAATGACCCATACTGAATCAACCTTCTGAAAAGTCCATGGCAACCCCACTATGAAATCCATGGTGATGTGCTCCCACTTCCACTCTGGAATAGGCATCCGCTAGAGTAGGCCACCCGGTTTCTGATGTTCATACTTGACCTGCTGACAATTTAAACACTTAATCACAAACTTTACTATGTCTTTCTTCATCTCCCACCACCAGTAATGCTGCCTCAAATCACGATACATCTCCGTAACTCCCGGGTGGATAGAATACCGTGAACTGTGTGCCTCCTCTAGGACCCTCCTCCTCAGACCATCAAAATTAGGAACACACAGACGATCCTCGAGGCGCAAAACACCATCCTCGCCAATAAAACCTCCTGGGCACCTCCCTGAAGTACTGTCTCTCTAAGAACTGCCAAGTGTGGATCATTAAACTGTCGGGCCTTGATTTGCCCCAATAGCAAAGACTGAGCAACTACATACGCTAGAACTCGGCTGGGCTCTGAAATATCCAACCTCACAAGCCTGTTAGCTAAGGACTAGATGTCCAAATCTAGGGGCCTCTCCTCTGCTGGAATGTATTCCATGCTACCCATACTCTCCGCCTTTCTGCTCAAGGCATCCGTGACCATATTCGCCTTGCCCGGATGATAAAGAATGGTAATGTCATAATCCTTTAGTAGCTCAAGCCACCTGCACTGCCTCAAATTAAGGTCCCTCTACTTGAACAAATGCTATAAGTTGCGGTCATCGGTATAAACCTCACAAGGCACCCCATAAAAATAGTGCCTCCATATCTTAAGAGCATGAACAATCACTGCCAACTCCAGATCATGCACAGGGTAATTCTTCTCATGAATCTTCAGCTGACGTGAAGCATATTCAATAACTCATCCCTCCTGCATCAACACTCATCCTAAACCAACGCGTGATGCATTGCAATATACCGTATACATCCCTACACCAGAAGGCAACACAAGAACTGGTATCGTAGTCAAAGCTGTCTTGAGCTTCTAAAAGCTCTCCTCATAATCATCAGACCAATGGAATGGAGCACCCTTCTGGGTGAATCTAGTCAAGGGGGATGCAATAGAAGAAAAACCCTGCACAAATCGCTGGTGATAGCCTGCTAACCCCAAGAAACTCCTGATCTCGGTCACTGAAGTAGGATGTGGCCAACTCTGAACAGCCTCAATCTTCTTAGGATCTACCTTAATACCCTCTCCTGACAAAACATGCCCCAAGAACGCCACTGACTCTAGCCAAAACTCACACTTGGAGAACATAGCATATATCTTCTGCTCTCGCAAGGTCTGAAGCACTACTCTCAAATGCTGCTCGTGCTCTCCTAGGCTACGTGAGTATATCAAGATGTCGTCAATGAAGACGATAACAAAGGAATCAATGTAAGGCCTGAACACCCTGTTCATCAAGTCCATAAATGCCGCTGGGGAATTAGTCAAGCCGAAAGACATCACCAGAAACTCATAGTGGCCATATCTAGTCCTGACTGCAGTCTTCGGTACATCTGTGTCCCAAATCTTCAGCTGATAATACCCTGACCTCAGGTCAATCTTAGAGAACATCCTAGCTCCCTGCAGCTAGTCAAACAAATAATCAATACGAGGCAATGAGTACTTGTTCTTGATGGTGACCTTGTTCAACTGGCGGTAATCAATGCACATCCTCATAGTCCCATCCTTCTTCTTCACAAATAACACTAGTACGCCCCAAGGCGATACATTGGTCCTGACAAACCCCTTTGCTAACAACTCCTCTAGCTGCTCCTTCAACTCCTTAGGAGACATGCGATACAGTGGAATAGATATAGGCTGAGTGCCTGGAGCCAAATCAATACATAAATCAATATCACGATCCAGAGGCATGCCAGGAAGATCAGAAGGAAAAACATCAGCGAACTCTCAAACTACTGGCACTGAATCAATCATCGGAGACTCTGCAGTGGTGTCTCGAACATAAGCTAAGTAAGCCAAACACCCTTTCCTGACCATGTGCTGAGCCTTAAAGAAGGAAATAACCCTGCTAGGCATATCAACTGTGGAACACTTCAACTCAAATCTCGGCAATCCTAGTATCTCTAGCAAAACAGTCTTGGCATGGAAATCAAGGACGGCGTGATATGGAGATAACTAATCCATGCCCAGGAGGACCTCAAAATCGATCATATCCAGAAACAAAAGATCTGCTCTAGTCTTGAAACCACAGAAAGTGACCACATAGGACCGGTAGATCTGATCCACAACCACAGAATCGCCCACAGGAGTGGACATATGAATAGAAACACCGAAAGGCTCAGGAGAAATAACCAGGAAGCGAGCGAACAGAGATAATACATGTGAATAAGTAGACCCTGGATCAAATAATACTGAAGCATCCTTACCACTAATGGAAATAATACCTGTGATGACAGCATCTTAGGCCAATGCTTTTGGCCTGGCTGGAGCGCCGGCTGGCTGGCCTCCACCTGACTGAGCAATAGCGGGCTGACCTCTCCTTGTCTGGCCTCCGCTTCTAGGACAACCCCTACCAGCCTGCCCTCCACCTCTAGGTTGCTGGGCGGCTGGTGCTGGAATCATGGGTTGCTGACCCTGTTGTACTGCCTTACCCCGAAGCCTGGGGCAAGTCCTCTTCAGGTAACCCGGATCTCCACAATCGTAGCACGCTCTAGGCACCATAGCCTGCTACCCTGGAGTTTGAGTTTGCTAACCCGAATACCCACAGGAAGAACCCTGGATAGATGGTGAGCGATAGGAACTCTCTGGAACAGCGCTAAAAGGAGCAGTAGAAGAATCCTGATACCCAGAATACCCGCTGGAGGAACCCTGAGTAGCTGGTAGGCGGTAAGAACCCTCTGGCATCGCACTCAAATAAGGCCTCGCTGGGGTACCTCCGGGAGGGGGTGGTGGTGCTGAGTGTGAGGGCCTACTGGGCTAACCCCTCCCGAAGTGGCACTTACCCCTAGTTGGGGCACCTCTAAACTCTCCTAAAAATCTAGCCCTCTTATCCTGCCGCATCTGCTCTCTACCCTTTAAATGATAACCCTCAATCCTGTGAGCAATCTCAATCACTAGCTGATACCCTGTATCCATCTCTACCTCCAGGGCCATACCAGATCGGATAGTGGGGTGTAACCCCACAACAAACCTCCGTACTCTCTCTGCCTTTGTGTGGAGTATCACAAGTGCATAGCGAGACAACTCAGAGAACCTCGCCTCATAATCGGTCACTGACATCTGACCCTGCTCTAAATTCTCAACTAACACCGCAGCACTTCCCTCTTAGAGGGTGGGATGTACCGATCTAGGAATAGCTGTGTGAACTGATCCTAAGTGAGGGGAGGAGAACCTGCCAACCTGCCAACCTGCCAAGGGCATAAGACTGCCACCATCTACGGGCCTTGCCCTCCAGTTGAAAAGCAGTGAAGTCAACTCCATGCGACTCCAATATCCTCATATTGTGCAGTCTGTCCATGCATCTGTCAATGAAGTCATGGGCATCCTTATGACACTCACCCTCAAAGACCGGAGGATGAAGCCTGGTCCATCTGTCCAATAACTTCTGTGGATCACCATCCACAACTGGCCTGGGCTAGGGTGTCACTGCAGCAACTGGCTGAGCCCCATCTGTGGGTAGTACACCTGGTGTCTGATATGTTATAGCTGCATGACCTAGAGCTTGAGCAGTAGGGGTCTCGGCTCCCCTTCCTACCTGTGAAGTAGCTGGGTCTGTTGGAAATAAACTAGCCTGAGTCATAGTGTCCATGAACCATAGCATGTGACCCATGACCTCCTAAAATCCCGGTGCTGTCATGAAATCCGATGGGGTAGGCTCAACTGCAGGCACCTCGCCCTGCTCCTCAATAATAGGAACCCCCACAGGATCTGCTGGTGACATTCTCGTCCCCTACCACGGGCCGATGCCCTCCCCCGGCCTCTACCTCGGCCCCTAGCAATATGGAGAGCAGCTCCTCCGGGTCCAGAACGTCAGTGGTGCGAGTCCTCACCATCTGTGAGAGAATAGAAGGGGGAAATTTAGTATACTAACCACTGCACAACGGGAAATGAATAAAGAGTAGTCTTTCCTAATACCCTATAGCCTCTCGAAGATAAATACAGATGTCTCCGTACCGATCAACAAGACTCTATCAGGTTGCCCATAACTCGTGAGACATACGTGAACCTAGTGCTCTGATACCATGTTGTCACGACCCATTTCCATACCATAATAGGTCATGATGGCTCCAACACCATTGTCGGGCAAGCCAAATGCGAAAAACATTTCTAACTTTTTACGTTATTATTATCAAATTTAACTGAAATAAATACTCCCATTGTATTCAAGCCGAAAGGGATAGAGGATGTAAGTAGCATAATAATACAACCCAAAAACAAGTCTACTGATGTGTGTGCCAGAACCTGGTGTCACAAGCTACGAGCAACTAGTAGAATATACACCCAAAAGAATATCATACTGTCCTACTGTCTGAATCCGGATAGACAGAAAATAAAAATACAAAGGAAAGAATTCTTTGGATGCGGGTAGGCATGAAGGGAAAGCAGCTCACCGTAGAAGTCCCAAGTCCGCTCACAGGTGCACACCATAATGATATCTAGATCCACCTGTCTCAGATCCTGTACATTTAAGTACAGAAGTGTCACGACCCAATTCCCAAACCTGGTCATGATGACGCCTCTAGTGAAGACAAGGCCAGCCAACAGAACAACAATGCCCCTTTTTAACAATTAATAAACATAAATGAATGAATAATACGACTTAATGACATTAATAGCCGACATTTACCACCCAATACAACCCGATCGGGGTGTCACAAGTCACGAGCATCTAAAGAATCCTGAACACGACTATAGAGTATGTAATTTACATGAATCAAATTCAAAATCAAAGAAGGAAAAATTAGGTGCCGTGGACGCTGGCGGTCACCTTACTCCGCTATAGTAGTGATACCTTCAATCAGCTCAAAACCCGCTACCGGGTGAACAATACCTGCAACTGCATACGAGGTGCAGGGAGTAAAGTGAGTACTCCGACCCAGTGAGTAATAAAAATAAATACCGTCCGAAGGTAAGAAAACACAGTAAATACACAAAATAAGCTATAATCCAAATATACAGCAATGCATGGAACTGAACAACTGAACAACAATTAAAGATACAAATGCATGAATGCAATGCAATGCAATGCATATGATGTTACATTCCAGTACCCACTGCGGCGCGCAGCCCGAGCCACCCACAATCATTTATCGTCGACGACGCTCACTGGGGGTGTGTACAGACTCCGGAGGGGCTCCTATAGCCCAAGCTCAGTATCAAGCCATCTCGTGGCATCAATCAAATCCTGGTCAGTCATTGTTACCTCACCCATTAACATCATATAGTGCCATTGTCACCATTGTTTCAAGTTCCTGCTGTGGCACGCAGCCCGAGCCACCCATGATCAGTCCAGAAAGCATCATAAACCCCATGGGCATTTATAAAATAGTAGTTCTCAGCCCAAAATAACATTTAAAATATCATTAGTGTTTTCAAAACTTAGAAATATGGATAAGTTTGCAAAACAGTATTTAAAACCTTGGACTGAAACCAAATGATATGCAAGTCATGCTAAAGTAGTAATATCAATCCCCTAAGGATTCTACAAGTCGGCACAAGGTCCTAAACATGGCATCCAGCCCAGTAAATATCAATAAAGTATGTATGTCAATCACTAGTATAGTATAAATATCACGCGGGATGGACCAAGTCACGATCCCCAATAGTAACCGACCCCGCACTTGTCATGGAGTGCGTGTAATGCCTCAATATAGCGTTACGATGTCAAAGTCCGGGGTTTCAAACCCTCAGAACAACATTTACATCTATTACTCACCTCTAGCCGGCCAAATACTACTCCGCGATGCCCTTTCTTTCCTTTCATATCGGCCTCCTCGCGCATCGAATCTGGCTAAAACCACAACTAATACATCACAATAGGCTAAGGGAATATAACCTAATCGAAAAGACTCGAAAAATATCAAAAATCACAAAATTTGCAAAACCCGAGCCCTGGGCCCACGTCTCGAAAAATTATAAAATTAATATCAACGGATTCCTTATCTCGCCACGAGTCTAACCATATCAAATTTAACTATTTCCCATATTGTTTCGACCTTTAAATCCTCAAAAATGTCCAAGAGGGTTTTTAAGCTTTTCTCCCTTAAATTCACGGATTATCGACAAAACTTGCAATAAATTCGAGTAATATAACCAAAATTTAGTTAAGAACACTTAACCCGTTGTTCTCTATGAAAATCTGCCCAAAAATCGCCGTATCCGAGCTCCAAATCGTTACAAATGGGAAATGGGAACGAAGTCCCATTTCCAGAACTTAACCTCTCTGCCCAGGCCTATTTCCGCTTCTGCGATCAAAATGTCGCTTCTGCGGTTTCCCTCATTTTGCCCAGGACCGCTTCTGCGGTCCATTTTTCGCAAAAGCGAGACTGCTTATGCGGTCTAAGTGTCCGCTTCTGCGGAAGCTGCCCAAACTCCATGTTCCGCTTCTGCGGTCCATTTCCGCAGAAGCGAAAACACCAGATACCAGAACCCTTCAGTAGTCTCTGAACTCCAAATTTCTTCCCATTAGCCATCCGAAATCACCCTGAGGCCCCCGTGACCTCAACCAAAAATACCAATATATCCCATAACATTATTCAAACTTGTTCCAATTATCAGAACACGCCAAACAACACAAAAATCATCAATTCACCACTGATTCAAGCCTAAGTTTATCAAATTCTTCCGAAACTGGCATTCGATCAAAAACCTAACCAAACGATGTCCGAATGACCTAAAATTTTGCACACATATCCAAAATCACCTAACGGAGCTACAGCAACTCTCGAAATTCCATTCCGACCCTCGGATCAAAATCTCACCTATCAACCGGAATTCGCCAAAATGCAAACTTTGCCAATTCAAGCATAATTTTACACCGGACCTCCAAATCCAATTCCGATCGCACTCCTAAGTCACAAATCAACCCCCAAAGCTAACCGAATCACCAGAATTCACATCCGAGCCCTATAACTCAATAGTCAACATTCGGTTGACTTTTCTAACTTAAGCTTTCCTTAAAGAGACTAAGTGTCTCATTTCTTATCAAAACAAATCCAAATCAACTCGAACACACCACATACCGATAACGAAACATAAAGAAGCACAAAATGGGGAAACGGAGCGACAACATATGAGACGACGGGTCAGGTCGTCACATCCTCCCCAACTTAAATAAATGCTCGTCCTCGAGTGTACCCAGAGTTGTCCTAGAAGCCAACCAATAGCTGAATGACCTTACCAAGCATATACCCGGGGTCATCCCTCGTCACCCTATCTTACATAGGTTCGAAATACAACACAGCTGAAATTTCACAGTCCATCTAGACCATAAATTGTAGAACCACATTGCACTTTCCGAAATCATACCCAGAATAAACCCGAACCAGCTGTAATAACCCACACCTGCAACCTCAGGTGAAATCATACAATGTATCACACACTCCAACCCTTGAAACGATAGTCACTATTCACAGTAGTTGCCCACAATACTCAATTACCGATAGGAACCTCTTATTAGCTAAAGTCTTATTCCAACACTTTCATATACTGCCAACGATAAATAAAACACGCGATAAACTGTAACCATTCCTCAGGTCACCCATACATAACGCCACTTCCCTGTTGACTAATGCCACAACAGATTTCCGGGCCAAACCTCGACATAAACCCTCTAATCAGCTGAAATCACATCTGTTCGTATTCATTAATGACTCCAACGATCACCTCGAATTCAACGCACCACTCTGGTGATATGACACCTCATCACAGACCTAAGCCACAACTTGCATAATCCGTGCACCAATGGTGGGCGGTCTGAACATACTCAAATCATGACAAATGGCTCAAACAAAAGAGCTGTAACTCAAACTCCTCGGTACCATCACAACACAAGGCTGGGACCCCGTCCCACATCATATAAATAGAATACCTGAATCTACTCTGAAGGGTCTAATCTCCACGTAGCCTCGCTACAATGCGCGATCTTATCCAAACACTGTTACACATGAAACACCTCAAGTCTCTATACTCGAAATTGACAACCACACACGATTGATATCTGGAACCCAAACAAATTATTATACCCATGGCGAAGCAAGTTATATACACCACACGATCCTGAAAGGACACAACCGATGTGCCATTCGCCGAGCAACACCCAATACAAACTTTCCTGAGAAGCAAGACATACCAAGTAACATATGGAAAACCATTCTCAACATCACACTGTTGCGGCGTGCAACCCGGCCCAGATAACATACCCGTGGCGGCATGCCACCCGATCCACACAAATATCTCACATAGGGAGATGCACTTCGAGCCAAATTTGCTCATTATAACAAAATACCGAGCATCGGTCATAAGCATACTGAGTGCATAATGATATCTACTTATAGCATTGTAAGCTACAAAACTCAAACACAACTAAGGTCCTTTCCCCTCAACTTCCACTATGAATCTCGATAGCACCGCATTATATGTGCCCACAGTCCAAAAATCATAACGCCTCACAACACCGAAAAAGCAACTCATAGATCTCCCCAGATCACTAACAAGCTCAATAACGATAGATTCAACCTATCCCTCAACAATACATATCGGGGCCAAATAAGCCATCTCAATCTGAATACATAGCCACATCGGCCTGCTAACGAACTTAATACCAAGAAGCCTGAAACTGATCCTTCCACTTTTTATAACTCCTGCCGGAGCCGTATGATACGATGCCCGACGCCAAATAGATGCTGAAATCCACAATCTCGCCCGATGGCATACCCGGCCATAAGGAACACATCTGAAAAAGTCCTTCAATACCGGAACAGAATCAATGGTAGAAACCTCTATACTGACATCCGTCACAAAGACCTACTTAAGGAAGGCAATCCTTCCCAGCCGTCCGCTGATCTTTGGAATACCAACCACTCTGCTATAACATAATTCGATGCACCTCGCCACGCAACCAGTGGCATTTTTTGACATAGACCATAGCACGATAGTCTAGAATAACCCATATTGCGACAACCAGTCTATAGCTCAACATCATATACAAAATCTAACATACCATCAAAGAAGGATCCACTCGGGCCTCCAATCCCAATAGCTGATAATGGTATCAATACATACTATCCACAACCACTACATAGCCTGAACATGAGAACTCCCAGTCTCCAGCTCCATATAGCACACAAATTACTATGCCTGATCCCAAATTCTGCAGTATAAATACATATTACACCTCGAGTACCCAGTCATTCTTCGAGGATATTCTAAAATTCTCTTGTTCCATCAAACAAACTCAGATATCAGCAGTCGATCTAGCAAGAAAGTGCCGTAATACTACCAAAGTATCATCATTCTAATCACATTACCCTTCGTTCGAGACATATACTCTCGTCAAATCACTTCCAATTAGCAGTACCATTTCCTTGATTACCTGAGGCTACCCGTTGCCTAAAAATTTTATGAACTTCTTTTCAGAAGTGACTGAAACCTCGCACACGCCAGTCTCGGCCCTCTACAACACACCGCATATACCATACCCTCCAAGGGTAATATGAGAACTTTTATCTCCCTTCCGCGCCGCAGATATCGACGCACTCAACTAGTCAAGAACTTTCATTGATCCCATTTAGAAGAAAAATCATTACACACTCCATGCTTTGCATACCCATAGAAAATATACTCATCTTCAAACCACGGTAAAACCCAACAAGAACATCTCTGCCAACTCCATTTGTACAAGCTAAACTTCCAGGACTAAATCCTTTTGTCTAAACCAAGCTGAGCAAGCCGTCAAAACCCAAGAGCATTACTGCCAAACGCCTGTAAAAGCTTATTACCTCAAACACATACAAAGAATTAATCATACTCTCACCATGCCGATTCGGTCTATTATCAAGCTATTCTGTCTATCAAATTTCTCTTTTTGTTCATCATCCACTTGATATTTCTCCCTCACTGTAGCATCACAATGCCTCAATCCAGGCTTACGACACGAGACTCGCACATAAGACCACACTGTTTAAGACCCATGACCACTGAATACTCTCTCAATCATTCCCAAAAATACCACATTCCAGAGTACTTTACCCCGAAGAACTTCCCGCGGATCTGAAACTCATTACCATTACTTTCCAGATACTGATACATAGAATCCCATAATTAACATAAAATACCACGAGTCTTGATCTTTTCTAACGAAAACACTGTCCCTAGCCATATACCCAACCTTAAGACACCTGATTATTACATGACAAATCTTGGACTCAATAAAACCATTCTCGAGAGTCATTCACTCTTAAACAACTGTAAATTATCTGACTTAACAAGCAGAACCACTCGTGCCTTATTAGCACTCTTACATCGTAGGATATGATCTCATTCCAATACAAACAAACATCTTCCTTCTCTATACACTGAGCATTCTTTATCAACAACAGCTCAAGACATCCTATTATCCCCACACATCTACAAAGCACCCTATAACCTTTGTCAAAATTTTGCTTCACTCGTGCCATCCTCGGCTCAATTTCTGCAACCAGGACTGATCCGCCAGCATACCTCGAAAAGGAACCAACATAGCACATAATCGTGCGATCAACTAATCAACATCAACCTCCCCAACTTGGCTCGAAGCCATCTATCAGGACACATTTAATAACCCATAATACCTTTACTCTAATGATGCCACAATACCATAGTGAGATTAAACTCAAATCATTTACAAGTTTGTGAAAACACATATCATCTAGTACTAAAATCCTCTGCAATTCTTGCATTCATCCTCACGTCAGTTGAGTCCACTCTCTTAAGCGACCCGAAATTTTCAAACTTCAACACGTACTCTTTAATTACACATGAGATCTTCTAACATACACATAAGGATCATACCACTTAAGAACACTCCGCAGGAGATAACCCCCTGCTGCGCCTCAATTTTGTATTTCAGCATGCCTTCCAACATCATATATGTTACACAGTCATTTAGTCTTCCTGGGTCCGAACTCATTCCGCCACACGTAATGTACTTAACTTCCAACTAGGAGATACAAAAATATTCTTCACGCGCCCATAACTTGGGCCACACATCGAATCACAATAGGAGTCGAACACTTAACAGTTCACCTACTCGGGCCACACACACATACATATATATATATATATATATATATATATATATATATATATATATATATATATATAAGGGTAGCCATACACAGAAATACCAATTATTCTCTTTTAAAGGACCAAACAGGATAAGGGTCATCCTCTAATCTCATTCTTCTTAATCAAAGAGTTCATACGAATCCAAGATAACTAAACTGTACTAGAATATCACGCAAAGCATGATTATGGGTCCTAAACTACACAGACCTAGCATAATAGTTGCTACGCACGAACTCTCATCACCTAGTACATACGTAGCCCCCGAATACAATGAAAAATAATTCAATTGTCATGCCTATAGGGACAATTCCCTATTACAAGGTTAGAAAGGAGACTCACCTCGCTCCAAAGTGTACTTCCAATATCGAGAACAAGCCCAAGACCTCAATTCGGAGCCGAATGATCACAAACTAGTTAAATAAAGCAAGAACTAGTCAATAAAGGCTTACAAGATTGAATTCTAACTATTTAAGTAATTTACCAACCTTTTTCACAAGTTTCCTAAATTCCGACCCCGGGCCCACGTGCCCGGATTCCGAGATTTTCTGAAGAAAGTTGTTCCCTATTACTTAAGGGTCGATAATATGTAAATTCTAGTTCATTTCATAGCAAATTTTGTGGTTAAATCTTGATTTTACTTAAACCCTAGGTCTAGCTCTAACCCCTTTGATTTTACCTAATTTTTAGTGTATAATCAACTTAATATACATGTATTTAGACTAATAATGAATGGAATTAACTTACCTTGAAGTGCTATGTTGAAATCCTCTCTTTGGAAGCCCCCAAATCGCCTAAGTGTGGAGTAGAAATGAAATAAATGGCGTTTGAGTTTGAATTAAATGAACTCACTGCCCAGCGATTTCCACTTCTGCGGACTTGGGCTCGCTTCTGCGGATCTGGCCCAATATGCCTGGATAGCTTTTGCCGAATGGATCCCGCTTCTGCGGAACCGCTTCAGCGGATTCAAAGCCGCTTCTGCGGAGCCAGCCTAAGGCGACTGGACCACTTTTGCGGAACCGCTCCTGCGGCTATGAAGTCGCTTCTGCAATTTCCCTTGGCCGCTTCTGCGATGGTTTGACCGCATTAGCGGTCCCGCTTCTGTGATCCTAGAACTGCATATGTGGTTATGACAGAAGCAGCAGCCTTCAGTGATTCTTCAACTTTTCTACTTCGCTCGAACCACGCTTGTTTGACGCTCAGGGCTCCTGAGCCCCGCCCGAATATACCGACAAGTCTGAAATCACGAGGCGGACCTACTCGAACCCTCGGAACACCCAAACCAATGCTAAATCTTAGAATCACCTGCTAAAACCAAATGAATCGAACTATCAAACTTCAAGTTCTTAATTTCCTTCTAACGGGCCAAAATGCCCTTAAACTACTCGGATTGACACCAAATTTTACGGGCAAGTTTTAACTGATATTTCGGACCTGTACAAAGTATCAGAACCAAAATTCAAGCCCGGAACCTAGGAAATCAATGATTCTTAGTTTCTTTAATTCTTTAAAACTTCAATTTAACAATTTTCAATAAAAATTCATTACTCGTGCTAGGGACCTCAGAATTCGGTTCCAGGCATACGCCCAGGTCCCATATTTTCCCATGGACCCTCCGGGACCATCAAATCACAAATCCGTGTCCGTTTTCTCAAAAAGTTGACCGAAGTCAAACTTGGTCTTTTAAGAGAATCTTAAAGAAATAATTGGATATATTTTTACTCAAAACTCTTCCAACTCCTGAACCAACCATCTCTGCTAGTTATAAATTAGCTAAAACAAGCGCGGGAAGTCTTATTTAAGGGAACGGAGTTCTAAAAGGCAAAACGACCAGTCGGGTCGTTACAGAATCATAATCCAGATCTATAATAATTAAACCTTCGTTCACATGACCAAAACCAAATAAAGTTGAACCAAAAGTCAACTTGGGAGAATTTTCATGAAAAAACAAGTCAATCCTAGCTTAAACAAAACTAAGACTAAAATAACATTCCAGCGAATTATTGGTGCAAAGAAAATACCATGTAGTATTGAGCCTCGACCACCGCGTACGACTAACTTGTATGTACCGATACCTTTAATAGTAAATTTATTTTCCCCCACATATATCCACTTTGCTCTATGTGAAACTCGCCGAAATTCAACGAAGGAACTGCGTTCCCAGGCTATGTGATCCGTTGCTTCTAAGTCTACAATCCCCAAAGGATTAGATTGAGTTAGAAAAATAGAGCTAGAATTACAAAGTGCACTGATTCGAGCATCGTGAAATATCTTTCTAGGAGGCTCAGAGCAATCTCTGGCATAGTGACCCTTTTTGTCACAATTATAACATTTCACTTTAGCAAATTTGACACGTCTGGGTCGTCTGTTCTTACCTTTTTTAGTTTGTACCCTTTTAGCAGGCTGAGCTAGCTGAGCTTGAGGTGACCCTCTCTTCTTTCCCCAATTCCTTTTCTTTGAATCACTCTTGGTTTTGGAGGTTGTTTCCATGCACAACTTAGCTATTAGCTTTGCAGCCTCAAGTCGTTCCTCCTATAACTTAAGATTCCTTCGGACATCTTTTAGAGTTGTGATTCGCTCATTATAGGTCAAATACATTTTCATATGATCCCAAGAACTAGGTAAAAAGCGTATGACAACTTGGATTTATTTTTTATCAGTCAACACATAACTTGCATCTTTCAACTCTACAATCATATTTGTCATTTGTCGCATATGTGTTTTCATTAAATGTTCTGGGCGTTTCTTATATGAATTAAATTTGATTGTTCCCACCCTTGCAGGGGAATATATACCAAACCTTTTATCAAATCATTCCAAATATCCATAGCTCTTTGGTGATCCTTAAACTCTCTTAGGATGTCATCATCTAAGGTGCTCAACAATATAATGTGAGCAATGGAGTTCTTTTTTTTCCAACTGTCATAGGCTTCACGCTTACGCCTATGCTGAGCACTGTTGCCTTCCTCAGGCTCATTCATGGCATTGTTAATGGCCTCCAGAGCCTCTTGCTCATCTAGCACATACTGGACTTTTAAGCTCTTGGTTTTGTAATTATCGCCATTGAATTTCAACCCTTTTTTTAAGCTCAGCAACAATATTTTTTGAAGCAGTAGTCATTCTTTAATAAATAAAAAATATCTCGAGGATCATATATGAATAAAAAAATAACGCAAGGCACTATGTTCAACATACATATATATTATGATACTAAGCATCAATTGATTAATTTAATAAATATATATATTAATTATAGAGTAGAGAGTTCACTATGTTCCAAATCATCATCCAAAATTAAAAGATTATGAAAATTAACTCATTTAATTATCTAGCTAAGCATCTTAATAATTTTTATGACAACATAAATATCTAACATGATTTTATTGTCCTATGTGGATCATAAGTTAACAAACAACTTATATTAGCATGGAAATAAAGCTAATGTCAAACTAATTAACATTTACTACATGCTATTTTAATCCACATCAAGTTTATTTTAATATTAAACTTATTAACATACTAAACATGCTAAAAAAATTAACAAGTATTACTAATATTAATCTAATTAATATTTATATCATGCCCAACAAATTAACATAAAGCATGTGAAAAACTTATTAAGCATGTGTTAAACTAATTAACAAAAGTAATGTTAAAACAAATTAACATTCCAAGCATGTTAAATAAATTTAAAATAAATATAATATTAAACAAATTAATATTTCAAGAATGATAAATAAATTAACAAAATAATATAATGTTAAACAAAATTAACTTTTCAAGCATGTTAAAATAATTAACAAATAAATTAATATTTTAAAGCATGTTAAGAAATTAACAAATAAATATAATGTTAAAAAAACAAACATATAAATTTAATGTTAAATAAATTAATATTTCAAGCATGTTAAATTAATTAACAAGCAAGTTTAATGTTAAAATAATTAACATTTCAAGCAATTGGGATAATTTTTTTTTTTTATAGTTTTCATAAAAGAATTTAAATGCTAAATGTATAGTCTGAAAATTAAGTCCAAATGACTATTTTAATATAATCTGAAAATAGTTTTTCTTTAAAATAAAAAAACAGAACCTCCATATTATTAATCCCTTAGCCCAAAACAAAAACATACATAACATTTTCTAATATGGCCTTTAGCCCAATGAGATTTTTCATAAAATACCATCTTTTAGGTCTAACTAGTCATTTATAGATACCTTTTGCTATATTACGTGTTATAGATACCTTTTATGTGGTTATACAATATATTTGATGTATTTAAGCTATTGTATTGTCACGACCCAAGTCCCGAACCCGATCGTGATGGCACCTCTTGTGAAGACAAAGCCAGCCAGAACAACGCAAACACCTCTTTTAGACAATTAATTAATATTAACAAATCCAAAACATGTTTAAGATAGCCATAAATGTGGAAACAACGACAATAACTAGGGAAAATATCCCGACACAACCCAATCCGGGGTGTCACAAGTCATGAACTACTACAGAGTGTTTCTATAAATCTATGAAGTATGAAATCCGATATAATAGTCTGAAGGAAACATAAATGATAGAGGATAGGGGAGACAAGGGGTTGCGGACGTCAACAGCTACCTCGTAACTCCAAATCGCTGCCTGGTCTGGAAGGAATCAGCACTCAGGTGCGGACTCTGCTATGCTTGAATCTGCACACATGGTGCATGGAGTAATATGAGTATTCCGATCCAGTGAGTAATAATAATAAATAATGGTTGAAAGCATAAAAAGACATAAAGGCACAAAGCAATTCTATATTAGGCAGTAAATCACTTAAAGTAGTAAAACCGTGAAGAATCAAATGAAATGTCCTTTCAAAAACAGGTAAATCAGGTTAAAACAATAGGTAAATAGTGAGTAATTTTCTGCCCCTCGGGCCCAGTATCAATCACTTAGAACAGTATCAACCCCTCGGGCTCAGTATCAGTCACTCAGCATAGTATCAGCCCCTCGGGCTCACTCTCAGATTACATGGGTACCCGCGCTCACTGTGGGTGTGCAGACTCTGGAGGGGCCCCTTATGGCCCAAGCGATATATCAAGCCAACTTGTGGCATCATCACTCGGCACTCATCCTCACATCACTCGGCCTCCCATCACTCACGCCACCTCGTGACATATAAAGCATCTCATATCACTCAACATGTCCTCACACATGGCACTCGGCCTCACTCAGTTCAGAAATCATAACAAGCCCATCGGGCATCAGTAAAACAGCAGTGCTCAGCTCAAACAACATTGGAAGTATCATTTAAGTCTCAAGTTTCATTTAAAAGTGGCTGAGTTTGTAACACAGTAATAATCAATAGGACTGAGTTCAAGTGATATATCAAAATAGTGAGGAAACAGTGATAAAAGTCCACGAAAGATTCAAGTAGTCGACATGAAGCCCATAATATGGAAGTAAGCCCAAATCATGTTGATAACAAACATATCTCAGTCAAATACGCGGTAAAACATCAATCGGGACAGACCAAGTCACAATTGTCACGACCCATTTCCATAACAGGTCATGATGGCGCCCAACAACCTTGTCGGGCAAGCCAAGTGCGGAAGACATTTCTATGTTTAACAACATCACTATTTTTAAGAAGGGGAATAAGCATCCCAAAAGGGGTTATAAGAAACCTGATACAGTAATCCATATAAGGACATAATATTACAACCCCAAAACTAGTCTACTAAAATGTGTGCCAAGACTTGGTGTCACAAGTACGGGCATCTAGTAGAATATACAAAACACCTCTATCCTACTATCTGAAGTGAAGAAAGACAGCAAAATACAAAAGAAGACTCCATCCGGCTGCTGAGCGGCGTAAGAAAGGAAGCAGCTCTCCGTAGAAGTCTCTGCCGCAGCTCACTGGCGTGTGCCCGATCGGTAACCAGATGAATCGGCCTCAAAACCTGTACATTTAAGTACAGAAGTGTAGCATGAGTACATAAACAATATGTACCCAGTGAGTATCCCACCTAATCTCGAAGAGGTAGAGACGAGAGGTCGACTTGATACACACTAGGTCAAGATAATATTACAATAATGATGTACAATTTAGATCATAAGTAGTTCATTTATACGACAGTTATCATGGAACTCATAATCATGCTCTTAATCACATTTTCCCTTTATCATTTTTCCCCTCTTTTACAGTAATTAGGAATAAATCATGAAACGTCTAAGCTCGAGCATACATGTATGTATATATATATCATGCGTAACAATGCCGAGGTCGACGGCCCGCTCCAACAAAATATAAATTGTGCACTGCCGAGGGTCGAGCGGCCCATACCATAGATGCATCTATTTCACCGAGGCGATCGGCCCGATCCACAAATATCAATTAAAACATCAAGAATGCACACAAAGGCATTATTTATACTCAAGGAAATCCTTACAATGTTCAACAATATTCGTATGATCACTTTTCGTTCTTCTCTAGTCTCTTAACGTATCATAAAAGATCACTTTGATAATTCAACTAATGGATATCTCACATTAGGCATGATGTGGGTCCTAAACTAACCAAACATTTAATATCATAGTAGCTACGCACGGACTCTCGTCACCTAGTATGTACGTAGCCCCCGCATTTAATAGCAATTTATCATTTATTAGTCCTAAAGGGACAATTCCCCCTCACGAGGTTAGAAAGGAGACTCACCTTGCTCCGAAGCGCACTTCCAACTATCAAGAACAAGCCCGAAACCTCAAAGTGAAGCCGAAAGCGCACGAACTAGTTAAACAATATAGGGATTAGTCAATAAGGGTTTACAAGGTTGAATTCTAACTATTTAAGTAATTTTCCAACCTTTCCCATAAATTTCCTAAATTCCGACCCCGGGCCCATTTGCCCGGATCCCGAGATTTTTTCAAAGAAGATTATTCTCTATAACCTAAGGATCACTAATATGTGATTTCTAGTTCATTACATAGCTAATTATGTGGTTAAATCTTAATTTCATGAAAACCCTAGGTCTAGTCCTAACTCCTTTGATTTTACTTAATTATTAGTGTTAAATCTATCTAATATTCATGTATTTAAA
>MU753445.1:0-22159 GCA_026770625.1 Nicotiana glauca | reverse complement strand
CTTAATTTCATGAAAACCCTAGGTCTAGCCCTAACCCCTTTGATTTTACTTAATTATTAGTGTTAAATCTATCTAATATTCATGTATTTAAACTAAGAATGAGTGGGGATTACTTACCTTGTGATGTTATGTTGAAATCCCCCCTTTGGAATCACCAAAATCGCCCAAATGTATAATGAGAAACGAAGGAAATGGGGTTGGGTTCGTATTTAATGAACTCCACTGTCCCAGCAATTTTCGCTTCTGCGGAATCCAATCATGCGGAAAAAGGGCCGCTTCTGCGGTCCTGGCCCAGATTGGAAGTACCGTTTCTGCAGTCTAGAAGCCGCCTATGCGGGACCGCTTCTGCGGTCTAGAAATCGCTTCTGCGATTTTCCCTGAGCTGTCCCACACTGCTTCTGCGATCAAACGACCGCTTCTACGGTCTCGCTTCCGTGGTCCAAGAGCCGCAGAAGCGGTTATGACAGAAGCAGCAGATGAAGTTTTTCCCAAGTTTTCAACTTCACTCGAACCTCGACCATTTGACGCTCGGGGCTCCCGAGCCCCGCCCGAACATACCGACAAGTCTGAAATCACGAGGCGGACCTACTCGAACCCTCAAAACACTCAAAACAATGCTAAATCGAGGAATCAACCCCCAAAACCAAATGAATCAATTCATTGAACTTCATGTTCTTAATTCTCCTTCAACGGGTCAAAACTCCCTTAAACTACTCGGATTGACACCAAATTTTACGGGTAGGTCTTAACTGATATTTCGGACTTGTACCAAGTTTTGGAATCGAAATTCGAACCCGATACCTATGAAAACAATGATTTCTTAGTTTATTAAATTCTTTGAAACTTAAACTTAACAATTTTACATAAAAATTCATTACTCGGGCTAGGGACCCCGGAATTCGATTTCGGGCATACGCCCAGGTCCTATATTTTCCTGCGGACCCTCAAAAATTGTCAAATTACAATTCTGGGTCTGTTTCCCAAAAATATTGACCGAAGTCAAACAAAGCCTTTTTTAAAGGAACTTAAAGAATTATCCCCAGCAGAGTCATGTCAATCCAAACAAAATCCGACAAAGTTCAAGACAAAATTGAAAATGACACGAAATTACTACAAACACTTACAGAAATCAATTTCGAAAAAGATAATTGCCAAATTGAGAACTAAAAGTCGAAGAAAAATCTTAAAAAAAAAATTGAATTATACTAACTAGAACCAACACTGAAACAAATAAAAAAAAATACAAACAAAACCTAAAATTGTAACAGAAACAAAACCTAAACTTGGACTTTTTAAAGGAACTTAAAATCCCCAGCAGAGTCGCCAGAGCTGTCACACCTCCTTTTTCATCTACTACACCTCCGTGAAGATGTAAATAAGGAGTTATTTCCAACTTGAAGTGACAATCGGAACGGGATTTATTATTAAAATTCAGAGTCGCGACTTGGGAGATTAATGGTGTCCCAAGTCACCGGTAAATCCCGAATCGAGGAAATTATTGACTCTGTTAACAGTCCGCGAACCAGAAATCCGAGTAAGGAATACTGTTAACCCGGGAGAAGGTGTTAGGTATTCCCGAGTTCCGTGGTTCTAGCACGGTTGCTCAACTGTCATATTTGGCTTAATTATATGATTTAAAACATTTTGAACCTATGTGCAATTTTAACTTTTTAACCGCTTTTATTTAATTAATTAAAGGAAGATTGCAACGTCATTTAAAATATGTTTCGAACCACGTCACATAAATGCACCCGCAGTCCATAACACATTTTATCTAACGTTGAGATTTGGATTTGGGTCACATAAATGTGCACCCGAGTTTAGGAAGGTACATTATTAAATACGCGCCTAAAGCAATTATGCGTGTGCAACTTTGCGAAGGCCATAAAAATTCGCTAAATGGCACACCTCGAATTCTAAAGGAAAAACACTCAACTAAATGAACTACGAATATTCATATTTAACTAATTAGGGATTAAGTATCACAACTACGTCACGGGAACCGTACCCATGATTGTGATGATTTGCGAAATTAACATAAATATACAAGCTAAGAAAGCATGTTAAAGCCCCTGCATTATTAATTATAATCAATATTAGCAGTCTTCAGATGAATAAAGCCATGTAAACAAAATTCTTTCAGAACTATTATTCCAATTCAAGCTTCAACCTAGGACAGATTCCCGAACTGCTACAGGAGCCAACTTTGAACCAAAAACACGTAAATAAGCAAGAAGGGTATCAAATATAAAAATATGAGTAGTACCAATGCTTCATAACAGTAAAGATTCACAAGCGTCAACATAAAATAATTAAAGTTAGCCTATGCAACAACCATCTGTGGAATGGAATAGCCACTGAAAGACAACCAAACTTAACAACCAAACTTACTTCATTATAGCTATTAGTATTCTGTTTTCAAAAGCATAAGTTGCAGCAAATAATATAAATTATGTATTATCTTAGGATTACCTAATCAACTTACAACAACAAGAAGAAACATAAAATAAACCACCTTAAAATTTCAAATCACAGCTTCATTTTCAGCCAAGATCCAGTAAATAACTCAAGAATGGAAAGGCAGGCAGCAAAGCTTTCTTAAAAAGCAGGGATGTCACACATAAGAGTTAACTCCAACATAAACCGTAAATGGGAAAGAAACAGACCTGGAAAAAATGACTTGTAATTGATATAACTCCAGCAAATTATAGTAGCTGAACAGAACGAATCATTACATCCAGAAATCAATGCGGACAGAATCTCGAATGCGAACTCGACTTAAACTCGGATCAGACGAAATCCATGGGTTTATTAGAAAATCAACATCGAGACGAGAAAAATGAAAAAAAAAATAGAGATTTTTGTGTTTTGTTTTAGTCTTCCGACTAACCGTGTTTGTTTTGGTACGTGACTGCGTGCGGCTGGCTAGTTTTTGAGAAGGGGAGTTGATGGCGACTAGTCTGGCGGGGTTCTAGTTTCTCGCCGCTTCTCTTGTTTGTGTGAAGAAGATGATGACAAGGGAGGGTCATTTGTGTTACTGTTGCCGTTGAAGTGTGCGTTGTTTTCCGGCGTGCGAGGGGCGCTGAAGAAGATGAGTACGCGAGGGGGTGGGGTCTCCTGTGAAAGCTGCGCAGCTTCTTCCCTCTAATTCATCCCTCCTTTTTTGTCTTATAGAGTCTAGGTTTAAGGCTTTAGGTGTAGGGTTGGGTATTGGGTCGGGTCGGGTCGGGTCGGGTCAACCCGGTTTGGGTTGGGTTGGGAAAAAACTTGGGCTTCTAAAATGTGTGGCCCATTTCAAATTTAAGACCAAGCTTTTTCAATTCCCTTTCTCTTTTTGTTTTCTTTTCTTTCTTTAGTTAATTAAAACCTAAATTAAATTCCTAAGTCAATTCAAATTGTAAAATTAAGCTAATTATTTAATTATGTAAAAATAATTATTTTTGATTTTTTGACTAATAACACAATTAATTCAATGTAATTAATTGCTAAATGCAAATTAAAATTAAGGTGACATGAAATTAAAATGTGACACTTTTTATGGTTTTTCTATGATTTTAAAAATAATAAAAATACATGAAATGCAACTAAATAAAGAAAAACACCTAAAAATCAATTAAAATTATTTTGGTATATTTTTAAGAGTTATTTTCATGTAGGGCAAAAATCACGTGCTCACAGAAACTAGGCTTAATCTTGTTCAGAACTCTTCTAACTTCTGAACCACCCGTCCCCGTAAGTCATAAATTAGCTAAAGCAAGTGCAGAAAGTATTTTTTAAGGGAACGAGGTTCGAGAATGCAAAATGACCAGTCGGATCGTTACATCCTCCACCTTTTAACAAACGTTTGTCCTCGAACGGACATAGAAAGGTACCTGGACTGTTGAATAAGTGGGGATATCGGCTCCGCAAGTCCTACTCGGACTCCCAGGTCGCCTCCTCGACCGGTTGGCCCCTCCAATGGACTCTTACTGCAGAAATCCTCTTGGAACTCAACTGGAGGTCCTGTTTATCAACAATGGCAACTGGCTCCTTCTCGTAGCTCAAGCTCTCATCTAACCAAATGGTACTGAAATCCAACACATGCGAATAGTCGGCATGATACTTTCGGAGCATCGATACATGGAAGACTGGATGAACTCCTGATAAACTGGGAGGTAAAGCAAGCTCATAGGCAACCTCCCCAACTCGCCTCAACACCTCAAATGGGACAATAAATCTTGGGCTCAACTTGCCCTTCTTTCCGAATCTCATAATGCCCTTCATGGGCAAAACCTTCAAGAGAACCTTCTCGCCGACCATAAATGATACATCACGCGCCTTCTGATCCGCGTAACTCTTCTACCTAGACTGAGCTGTGCGGAGTCTCTCCTGAATCAACTTTACCTTATCCAAGGCATCCTGAACCAAGTCTGTACCAAGCAGTCTAGCCTCGCCAGGCTCAAACAACCCGATTGGAGAACGACAATGCCGACCATATAATGCCTCATACGGGGCCATCTCTATGTTGGACTGATAGCTGTTATTATATGCAAACTCCACCAAGGGTAAGAACTGATTCCACTGCCCTCCAAAGTCAATCACGCATGATCTAAGCATATCCTCTAAAATCTGAACTGTCCGCTCCGACTGCTCGTCAGTTTGAGGATGGAATGTCGTGCTAAGCTCCATGCAGGTCCCCAACTCACTCTGAACAGTTCTCCAGAAATGGGAAGTGAACTAAGGGCCTCTGTCTGATATGATGGAGACCGGCACACTGTGCAACCTCACTATATCCTAAATGTAAATCTGAGCATACCTCTCTTCCGTATAAGTAGTCGCCACTGGGATGAAATGGGCGGACTTGGTCAATCGATCCATAATAACCCACACTGAATCAACTTTCCGCTGAGTCCGCGGCAACCCAACTACAAAATCCATAGTTATGTGCTCCCACTTCCATTCCGGAATGGGCATCTGCTGAAGTAGGCCACCTGGCCTCTGGTGATCATACTTGACCTGCTGACAATTCAAACATTTAGCCGTATACTCCGCAATGTCCTTCTTCATCCTCCGCCACCAGTAATGCTGCCTCAAGTCACAATACATTTTTGTGGCACCTGGATGAATGGAGTACCTCGAACTGTGGGCCTCCTCTAGAACTCTCTCTCTCAAGCCATCAACATTAGGAACACATACACGGCCCTGAAGCCGTAACACAACATCCTCACCAATAGAAATCTCCCTGGCACCTCCCTGAAGTACCGTCTCTCTGAGAACTGCCAGACGTGGATCATCGAGCTCTTGGGCCTTAATCTCCCCCAACAATGAAGATTGAGCAACCACACATGCTAGGACCCGTCTGGGTTCTGAAATATCCAATCTCACCAGCCTGCTAGCTAAAGACAGAACGTCCAAAGCTAATGGTCTCATCTCGGCATGAATGAATGCCAAGCTACCCATGCTCTCCGCCTTCCTACTCAAGGCATCTGCAACCATATTTACCTTGAATGGATGATAAAGAATGGCAATGTCATAATCCTTTAGTAGCTCAAGCCACCTGCGCTGACTCAAATTGAGATCCCTCTGCTTGAACAAATGTTGCAGGCTGCGATGGTCTGTATAAACCTCACATGACACTCCATATAAATAATGTCTCCATATCTTAAGAGCATGAACAATTGCCGCCAACTCTAGATCGTATGCAGGGTAATTTTTCTCATGAACTTTCAGCTAACGTGAAGCATATGCAATAACTCGCCCCTCCTGCATCAATACACATCCCAAGCCAACGCGAGAAGCATCGCAATACACTGTGTACATCCCTGAATCGAAAGGCAATGCAAGAACTGGTGCCGTGGTCAAGGCCGTCTTGAGCTTCTGGAAGCTCTCCTCACAAACATTGGACCAATAAAATAGGGCACCCTTTTGGGTTAATCTGGTCAGAGGGGATGCAATAGAGGAAACACCCTGTACGAATCATCGGTAATAACCTGCTAGCCCCAAGAAACTCCTGATCTCCGTCACTGAAGTAGGACGTGGCCAACTCTGAACTGCCTCAATCTTCTTGGGATCCATTTTAATACCCTCTCTTGACACTACGTGCCCCAAGAATGATATTGACTCTAGCCAAAACTCGCACTTGGAGAACTTAGCATAAAGCTTCTGCTCTCACAAGGTCTGAAGCACTACTCTCAAATGCTACTCGTGCTCCCCCAGGCTACGCGAGTATATCAATATGTCGTCAATGAAGACGATAACAAAGGAATCAATATAGGGCCTAAACACCCTATTCATCAAGTCCATAAATGCCGCTGGAGCATTAGTCAAGCCAAATGACATCACCAGGAACTCATTGTGGCCATATCTAGTCCTGAATGCGGTCTTCGAAACATCAGAATCCCGAATCTTCAGCTGATGATACCCTGACCTCAGGTCAATCTTAGAGAACACCCTAGCACCCTGCAGCTGGTCAAACGTCATCGATATGGGGCAATGGATACTTGTTCTTGATGGTGACTTTGTTCAACTGGCGGTAATCAATGCACATCCGCATAGTCCCATCCTTCTTCTTTACAAATAGCACCGGTGCACCCCAAGGCGATACGCTGGGCCTAACAAACCCCTTTGCTAGCAACTCCTCCAACTGCTCCTTCAGCTCCTTAGGAGCCATACGGTACGGTGGGATAGATATAGGCTGAGTGCCTGGTGCCAAGTCAATACAGAAATCAATATCGCAATCTGGAGGCATGCCCGGAAGATCAGAAGGGAAAACATCGGCGAACCCTCGGACCACTGGCACTGAATCAATCGTCGGAGACTCTACGGTGGTGTCTCGAACATAAGCTAAATAAGCCAAACACCCTTTCTCAACCATGAGCTGAGCCTTCAAGAAAGAAATTACTCTGCTAGGCGTATCAGCTGTGGAACCCTTCCACTCTAATCTTGACAATCTTGGCATAGCTAGCGAAATAGTCTTGGCGTGACAATCAAGGATGGAGTGATATGGGGATAACCAATCCATGCCTAAAATGACCTCAAAATCAAGCATATCAAGCAGCAAAAGGTCTGCTCTTGTCTTATAACCATATATAGTAATCGTGCAGGACCGGTAGTCCCGATCCACAACCACACAATCACCCACAGGAGTGGACACATAAACAGGAACACCCAAGAACTCAGGAGAAGTAACCAGAAAATGAGCAAACAGAGAGGACACATAGGAATAAGTAGATCCTGGATCAAATAATACCGAAGTGCCCCTACCGCTGACTGAAATAATACCTGTGATAATGGCATCTGAGGCCAATGCATATGGCCTGGCCGGGAGAGCATAGAGTCTGGCTGGAGTGCCGGCTGCCTGGCTTTCGAACTACTGAGAAGCATCTGGATGACCTCTCCCTATCTGGCCTCCACCTCTAGGACGACCTCTACCGGTCTGTCCTCCACCTCTAGTTGGCTAGGTCGTTGGTGCTGGAACCATGGGCTACTATCCCTGCTATATAGCCTTGCCCTGAAGCCTGGGGTAGTACCTTCTCATGTGACCTGGGTCTCTGCACTCAAAACAACATGGTGCAGTGACCTGCTGCCCAGATACTGAGACACAGTCATATCTCCCTGCCGTAGCCACTTAAACTGCCTGCGCAGCTCCTCTCTGCGGGACTGCGGTACATACTTCTCCAAGAAGAGAGTGGAGAACTCCTGCAAAGTCAAAGGCACTACACTAGTCGGCCTACGCCTTTCATACGCCTCCCACCAAGTGAAGGCAGCCCCAGTAAACTGAAAGGTGGTAAATGCCACACCACTAGACTCAAGAATCCCTACCGTACAAAGCATCCACTGACACCTGTCAAGAAAACCCTGGCATCCTCACCCTCAGCACCACTGAATGTCCGAGGCTGGAGTCTATCAAACCTCTCAAGGCGACACTACTCATCCTCAGGCATAGCTGGAACCCTGAACTCCTGCACTCGTGCAACTGGCTGAGTTGGAGGTGACTCTGGAGTCTGTAATCCCTACACTACCTGCTTAGGTGTGCGAGCATCGGGGGTCTGATTGCCTCACCTAGCCTATGAAGTAGCTGCTGCTGTGGTGGCTGAAACTGCCTGAGCCAGGCCAGTGCAAACTATCAAAATCTGTGCCAAGGCCTCCTGAAGACCCGAAATCACGATGGGCACACCTAGTGCCTGAACTGGTGCTGTTGGAGCCTGATCCTGAGCTGGGGCAATTGGTGGATCAACAGGCGCTGCCCCTGCTGCCCTGCCTCTGCCACGACTACGACCGCAACCACGGCCTTTGGTGGCCTCAGTTGGTGGCACTGGTGGTCGTCCGCCACGTCCGGCAGCTCGTGTCCTCACCATCTGTGAGAGAATAGAATAAAGAGAAATTTAGTACTCGGATCAACAAGTTCGCACGATAAGAATTTCAAGAATGTGAAGTTTTCCTAAAGGTTCTGCAGCCTCTCGAGGATAAGTACAGACGTCTCCGTACCGATCCACGAGATTCTACTAAACCAGCTCATGACTCGCGAGACCTAGTAACCTAGGCTCTGATACCAGCTTGTCACAATCCAATTCCCGAACCTGGTCGTAATGGCACCTCTCGTGAAGACAAGGCCAGCCAGAACAATGCAAACACCTCTTTTAGACGATTAATTAATATTAAAAAATCCAAAACAAGTTTAAGATAGCCATAAATGCAAAAATAGCGACAATAACCAGGGAAAACATCCCGACACAGCCTAAACCGGGTGTCACAAGTCATGAGCTTCTACAAAGTGTTTCTATAAATCTACGAAGTATGAAATCCGATATAATAGTCTGAAGGAAACATAAATGATAGAGGATAAGGGAGACAAGGGGCTGCAGACGTCAACAGCTACCTCGTAACTCCAAATCGCTGCCTGGTCTGGAAGGAATCAGCACTCAGGTGCGGACTCTGCTATGCCTAAATCTGCACACATGGTGGAGGGAGTAATGTGAGTACTCCAACCCAGTGAGTAATAATAATAAATAATGGCTGAAAGCATGAAAACACATAAAGGCACAAAGAAATTTTATACAAGGCAGTAAATCACTTAAAGTAGTAAAACCATAAAGAATCAAATGAAATCTCCTTTTAAAAACAGGTAAATCAGGTTAAAACAACAGGTACATAGTGAGTAGTATTCTACCCTTCGGGCCAAGTATAAATCACTCAGAACAGTATCAGCCCCTCGGGCTTAGTATCAGTCACTCAGCATAGTATCAGCCCCTCTCGCTCAATTTAAGATCATATGGGTACTCGCGCTCACTGTGGGTGTGCAGACTTCGGAGGGGCCCTTTACGGCCCAAACACTATATCAAGCCATCTCCTGGCATCATCAATTGGGCCTCACATCACTCGGCCTACCATCACTCACGCTACCTCGTGGCATATAAAGCATCTCATATCACTCAGCATGTCCTCACACATGGCCCTCGGCCTCACTCAGTTCAGAAATCATAACAAGCCCATCGGGCATCAGTAAAAGTGGCTGAGTTTTTAAAACAGTATTAATCAGTAGGACTAAGGTCAAGTGACATATCAAAATAATAAGGAAAAAGTGATAAAAGTCCACGAAGGATTCAAGTAGTTGGCATGAAGCCCAAAATATGGCAGTAAGCCCAAATCATGTTGAAAACAAACATACTTCAGTCAAATATGCGGTAAAACATCAATCGGGATGGACCAAGTCACAATCCCCAATAATAAACAACCCCGCGCTCGTTATTAAGCGCGTGTTGCACCTCAGTACATCACTACGTTGTGAAAATTCGGGGTTTCAAATCCTCAGGACATCATTTACTATCATTACTCATATCAAGCCGGCCAATTCTCTAGCTCTCTATGCCCTTGCCTATCAAATCATCCTCCTCGCACGTCGAATCTGCCCAAAACCACAACAAATACATCACAATAGGCTAAGGGAACATACCCCAATCGAAAAGAATCGAAAAATAGCAAAAATCTCGAAATTGTCAAAACTCGAGCACCGGGCCCACTTATCAAAATTCAGAAATGTTCACATCAACGGGTTCCTTATCTTGCCACGAGTCTATACATATCAAGAACTCCCAAATCCGAGCTCAAATGACCCATCAAAACCCAATTTGAAATATCAAAACTCAAGCCCGAGTTCTTCCCCTTTTTTGTTAAATTTTCATGAATTTCTAGGTTGATTCTACAATTAAATCATGTTTTTAGATCATAGGACTCACCTCCAATCAACCCCAGTCGAAACCCTCTTCAATTCCCGTCCAAAAGCTCTCAAGGATGCTCAACAATGGTGAAAATTAACTTAGACTCGCGGAGGAAATGTTATTAAAACCCTTCTGTCCAGGCCCCTTTTTCCTCTATGCGATCGCAGCCCGAGGCTCGCGATTGCAATGCACAAAATTTCCCTCTCCAAATTTGACTCTATGCGACCGCGTATAACCCCTCATGATCGCGATGTATATTTCCTCTAAGCTATGCGAACGCGGGCCCCTAGTCGCGATCGCGTAGAACAAAATGACCTGACCTTCAATCCTCCTATACGAACGCATAGGTACCAATGCGATCGCGAAGCTTTACCTGATAACCCTCTGCGATCGTGAACCCTTGAACGCGAATGCATTGAAAAAACTCATACCTCACCAACTACTTCTATGCGATCGCGACATCACCCCCCGATCGTAGTGACCAAAATCTCTGCAACAAAATGGCTGGAAACCTGCAACTTTCAAATGCCAAAATTGGTCCGATTGACCATCCAAAATCCCCCCGAGACCCCGGGACCTCAACCAAAAGCACCAACACCTCCTAATACATCATTCAAACTTGCTCCAATCATCAAACACCTCAAACAACACCAAAACCATCAAATTACATCGGATTCATGCCTAAGTTCTTTTAAACTTCCGAAACACGCATTTGATCGAAAACCCAACCAAAACACCTCTGAATGACCTGAAATTTTGCACACATGTCCCAAATCACCAAACGAAGATACAGCAACTCTTGGAATTCCATTCCGACCCTCAGATCAAAATCTCACCTATCAACCGAAATTTGCCAAAATACTAACTTCGCCAATTCAAGCCTAATTCTACACTGGGCCTCCAAAATCACTTCCGATCATGCTCCTAAGTCACAAATCATCCCCCAAAGCTAACCTAATCACTGGAAATCACATCCAAACCCTCTAACTCATAAGTCAATATCTGGTTGACTTTTCCAAACCAAACCTTCTTAAAGAGACTAAGTGTCTCATTTCCTACCAAAACCTCTCCGAACCAACGCGATCACATAAGATATGGGTAATGAAGCATAAAGAGGCTAAAAATGGGGGAAATGAAGCGGTAACTCATGAGACGACGGGTCCGGTCGTCACATGTATTCATTAATACAATAGCAAAAAAAGGCGTTAAAAAGGGAATTCCAGCTAGTATTTAACTATATTCACGTGGCCTTATCATGAATACAGTAACATATGTGCATAAAATCTGGAAGGTTTAACTAGTTAAAAACGGAAAGGAAATCAAATCACATGATATTCTCCTAATTTAACTCAACAAACAAATACTATTACCCATTAATCTGTATTATGCCATTAACGATTCCAAAAAAGAAAAAAAATAGCAAAAAAAAATAGCAACATCGGATCAAAGTTCTTCCATTCACTTCTCCCTTTTCTCTATTCGCAGTTCTCAATTAATAAAAAATTACTACTGATACAAATTGTATACAAAATATGGTATAGTTCCTTTATACATATAGTAGGTTTAACAGTGTTGTTGCGTCATTCTGGCAAGTGAAATGATGAGGGCAATTACGCCGATTTTTTAATTGAGGGAATAGTGATAAAGGAGTATGTATCGTACAATTATTTGGTTGCTTCAATTTCTAATCAACTGGGCATAGATTTCAGCTCAAATTCCATTTAATTTAATATAAAGTAGAAGAAAATTGCACGCCAATGAAAATACACAATGATATGGGTTACAGGGTGTATGTAGAATTTAAAAAAGATAACAGAGAATTCGGGATGTATCCTTTGTGCATAACAACTATTGAAAAATAACTTGTATCCGGAGGTAGTTTAAATCAAGGCAACATTGTGCAAATAGATGAAGCAGTTCAAAGGTATGATTCTGATACTGATGATATACTGGCTCTAGATTTTGTTAATTCAGGAGAAGCAATTGGGGTGTTCAAACTAGACAAGGATTTGATAATTTCAAAAACTAATCAAAAGGAGGTTGTGGCTGGACAAGAGTATAAGGATAAGGCTACATTGAAAGAGGTGATGGAGAATTATACTATATCTCAAAGGTTTTAATTCCGGATTGATAGGTCTAATGCTGTCAGGTTTGCATGTATTTAATTATTTTTTTGTATTTTCTATTATTGGTTCACGCTGTTGGCCAAACGTTGATGCATTTATGCATATTTCTGGATTTCCATTTGATTGTCACTGATGTTCTTAAGATATGTTTGTTTATGGTCCTTAAATACATGTATTCATATGTATTTTACTAGATATAAGACATTACAGTGCCTCTAATTATTTTCTTATTTTGTCTACCGTGGGTTTAAGTGTATGCATATAAAAACAGTTGTATTCATTGTATTTAAATGCGTATAACTATAATTGTATTCAATAGTATAAAAATTTATATATGTAGTTGTCAGAATGTATTCATGTAAAATTGTATTAGAGTGTACAATCATGCATTTTTTTGTAAACCTTTATGCTAATCATATGTACAATGATTAATTCTTTGCAGCTATGCATTATTATATATTTCAGAAGATTATGAATGGAGGTTTAAGGCATCAAGCATTAACAAATTAGAACTATTCAAAGTGAGAGAATTCATTGATAACCATACATGTCCGCTGAAGGACAAGGTGTATGAGTAGCGACATGCAATTAGCAGCCTTATAGGTGGTATGATTAGGCCTAAGCTTACTAATCATAAGAGGAAATACACCCCAAAGGATATTATCGATGATGTGAAATCAGATTTAGGTATAGATGTTAGCTACATGTTGGCGTGGAGGCTAAAGAAAAGGCAATGAATTTTTGAGAGGTGAACCGGCTGATTCATACAAAAAATTACCAGGATACTTATATACAATGGATATGACATATCCAGATTCCCACACTAGAATGGTAAAATCGCCCAAAAATAAATTCATGTACGTGTATATATCTTTGTATGCATTTATAAATAGGTTTGATCATTGTAGACCCATTGTTGTTGTGGATGGAAGTCACCTAAAATCTTACTACACCGGGACATTCGTTACGGCAAGCACGTTGGATGGTGCAGGTGAGTACCTTAATTATAATAAAATCTGATAATTTTTAAAGATTGAAAACATGTTTCAAAAATATGCATTCAATTGTCATTAGAGGTCATATATCGCCACTAGAATATGGTGTTATTGATTCAGAGAATGATGCTGCTTGGACGTGGTTCTTTGAACAATTCAAGATAGCATACGGTTACAGGGAAACATGTGCATTGTTTCAGATAGAAATGAGAGTATCATTAAATCTGTATTGAGAGTATATCCAGATGTACCGCATTTTGCTTGTATATGGCATCTATGGAACAACGTATATAAGAAATTCAAAAAGAGCCATGCCAAGTTGAGCGAGATATACTTCTCGATGGCAAAAGCATACACACAAGTTGAATTTGACAGTCTGATGGAGAAGGTGGAGAAGGTAGATATTAGGGTGAAAGAATACTTAGAGTTAGCTGAATACGAAAAGTGGGATAGGTTGTATGCACCTATTAACAGGGGATGGAAAATGACATCAAATATTGCTGAGTTAATCAACGCCGCACTGCCAGCAAGGGAATTACCAATATATGACTTTCTCGAAGAAGTTAGGAAGATGTTTGGACGTTGGAATTGTAGTAACCACAAAGAAGCTACACAGACATACACAACGCTTGGAGAAAAATACCAGGAGATGCTGACTTTGAATGAGGCAATGTCTACACGCATGACTGCAAGTTTTATTTTAATGTCATTGTATTATATAGCTTTATTGTTTTCTGAAATAACTGATATGAATACAACTGAATATAACATATTTTTTATAATATAGCTGCTATGAATACATATGAATACAACTGAATTCAAATGCATACAAGACATATTTTATGTAAGATCTGAGTTGAATACATCTGAATATAACTAAAAACATTCTTCAAAAATCAGCTATTCGAATATGTATAATACAGAGTTGAATGAATTTCAAAACATGCTGCAAAAATCAATTTCAACTAAAAAATTATTTATAAGACATATTTGAAATCTTAGTATTCATAAGATAAGACATAATTATATTTTATAATCTACCGGTCTAAATTATGATGTACTCTTCTATATGCAAATATTTCAGTTGTATGTAACTGAGTAATTCAGCATTATACATATGGTAATTTAGGTATATGTGCTCAAAACTTATATTTCTATTTTTAAATGTAGGTGGTACCATCAATTGAATTCTTATATATGGTTAACGATGGAGGGAGGAATTACACAGTCTGCCTGTTACAAAGAAAATGTATTTGTGGGAGGTTCCAAGTTGATGAATTACCATGCCCATATGCTTGGGCTGTATTGAAGAGCAAGTTTCTAATGCCAGAAGAATATTGCTCTAACTATTACAAACCAAATACTGTTGTAATGACATACGATGTGCCTGTGTACCCGTTACCGAACAGAAATGACTGGAATATACCAACACATGTTGCAGAGGAGGTTGTACTACCACCTAAATGGAAAAGACCTCCTGGAATACCAAAGAAGAAGCGCGATAAACCTTTAAGTGAATTGTTGCAGCCGAAACATCAACATTCATGAAGCATATGTGGGCAGGGAGGACATAACAAGAGAACATGTAGAAATGCTCCACGTAACAAATAGTTAACACTCTGACATATATTGGTGCTTCAACGATTTGTCAATACTTATGATGACATTGTCAAGTAATAAATTCTCATTGTCAAGTAATAAATTCTGAAATGACTTTCGTTAATAGATTCTGTATACATTTAGTTGCCTTAATTTGTTGGATACAATCAAATATAACCTTGTTCACATATACTTTGACAATTTATTATAGACAGTGCCTAAGTTATATACATAACTAGTCAGAATTCATCGGAATACATGTATATACTCAGCTATAATATAACAATTTCAATAAATACGTATAACCTGTTTAATACATCTGAATTTATATTCTTTAATATGTATTAACTTAATTTGAAAGATACATATTAAAGAATATAGCTGAATACAGAAAAATATATCTGAATAATACGGATGAATAATGCAGTTGAATACAACTGACTAAAGTTGAATACAGCTGAATATGTATAACCTTTTTAATACATTTGAATTTATATTCTTTAATATGTATTAACTGAATTTAAAAGATACATATTAAAGAATATAGCTGAATACAGAAAAATACATCTGAATAATACAGTTGAATACAATTGAATACGGCTGAATATGTATAACCTGTTTAATACATCTGAATTTGTATTCTTTAATAAGTATTAACTGAACTTGAAGGATACATATTAAAGAATATAACTTAATACAACTGAATACAGCTGAATAATACAGTTGAATACAACTGAGTACAGCTGAATACATATAACATGTTTAATATATTTGAATTTGTATTCTTTAATATGTATTAACTGAACTTGAAAGATACATATTAAAGAATATAACTGAATACAGTTGAATAATACTGTTGAATACAACTGAATACAGCTGAATACAGAAAAATTCATCCAAATTCTTTAATATAACCTACCATCAGTATACATAAAGTTTATGATTTTGATATTAACCTGTTCAATACGTAAAACCTGTTCAAGCCAAGTTACTGAATATTAATACATACTTGAATCCTGTAAGATACATATGAATATAAACCGAAGAATAAGCATGAATACTTATGAACAAACTAGTGAAACAACAATTTAAAAGTTGCAATTGTCATACACGAATACTGTTGATAAAGTGATTAATTCTTCTAACAAAACAGTATTCACCTAAAAACAACATTCCGAAACTACATTAACCTAAAGCTACTCTAACAATATCTACATCTTTGAATCTGACTCCGTGATTTTCCTAGCAATCTTTAAGGGTGCTTTATTCTCGCTTATGGCACCAGTGTCTATCTTTCGCATAGAATAGTCCCAGAGGAGAGCACTATATTTGTCACGACCCAAAATCCACTAAAGGGTCGTGGTGGCACCGGACACCGTTGTCAGGCAAGCCAACCGAAATACTTAATTAAAATCTCGTTTTAAATATTTCCAAAATCACTTCTTTTATACGTTTAAACAATACATAATAAATTCCATTGAATAAATAGTGAAACATTTAACAACCTTATAAAGTTTCTGAATAAAACCCATAGACATCCCCAGAACCTGGTGTCACAAGTGCATGAGCTCTTTTTAAGAAACAATACAATACAACATCCGCCCGGAATAGAAGTTGGGGGGAAAGTAAATACAATACTGAAAGAGACTATACTAGTTGTGGGTTGCCTCGAGTAATACAGCTCACCTAGTCCCAGTATAGTCTATGCTGCTACGCTTAGTAGGCACCTAGTAGTACCTGAGCCTGTGCAATAAAAATACACGGAAGTGTAGTATGAGTACAAAAACAACGTGTACTCAGTAAGTATCCCGCCTAATCTCGAAGAAGTAGAGACGAGATGGCAACTTCGACACTTACTAAAGGTCCAATAATAGAAATTTTAGCGCAATGACTCACAGATTTATCAAGAACAACACTAGATTCAAGTAAATTACTAAATAGGTAAAAGTTCCTCTGTATTAAAAGCCTCCGGATTCATAATCCGTTTAGTTAACAACTATCTCAAGTCAGGAGAACATATATTGGTATCAACAAATATCAAAGCAAGCAATGCAAGCATGCGCAACTCATGCCAAGGTCGTACGGCCTAATCCAACAATATTTAAAATGTGCACTGCCGAGGGTCGAGCGGCCCGAACCATAGATTCATCTATTACCCCGTTCGTGAATCATACATGCGACGATGTCAAATATAAATAAACACAACAATCAGTCATTCAAGAATTCATTAGGGAACAATTATCCCAAGAAAATCCAATTATCTTTTAAAAATTCAAGAAAATAAAGTTTAATCTTTTTAGAAATTCATTTACTAAATCGATGTGATTTAAGCAAATCAAATGTCAGTAAGTTTACAAATAATCCAAGTATAGCATACTTTTGGGTCCTAGACTACACGGACAATAGCGTAATAGTAGCTACGCACGGACTCTCGTCACCTCGTGCGTGCGTAGCTCCCACAAATAGGAGCACATATCCAATTAATTCACATATGGAGACTCACCTCGCTCCAAAGTGCACGTCCAATACCAAGAACAAGTCCAAGCCCTCAATTCGGAGCCGAACAATCCCAAACTAGTTAAATGAAGTAATATCTAGTCAATGTAGACTCACAAGATTGAATTCTAGCTACTTAAGAAATTTTCCAACCATTAACGCAAGTTTTCCTAAAATCCGACCCCGGGCCCATATGTCCAAATTCTAAATTTTTTTGAAGAAAGTTGTTCTTTATAACCTAAGGATCAAGAATATATGATTTCTACTTCATTCCATAAGAAATTTTGTGGTTGAATATTGTTTTTAACAAAACCCTAGGTTTTACTCTATTCCCATGATTTTTACTAATTTTTATGTGTTAATATACCCAAAACCCAAGTATTAAACTCACATTAGTTAGAAATAACTTACCTCACAATGCTAGGCGGAATCACCTCTCCAAGAGCTCCAAAATCGTAAGATGTGAGTGAAATTGAGCAAAAATGACATTGAGCCCATATTAAATGAACCTCACTGTCCAGCGATTTCCGCATCTGCGATCAGGGGACCGCATCTGCGGTCCCGTATCTATGAATAAGGGGCTGCATCTGCAAAAAAGGGCGAAGGGGATGGGACCGCATCTGTGGTCTCCATGCCGCATCTGCGGCTTGGGAGCCGCATCTGTGGTTCCTGGCCTGGGCCGCCCTGGGACGCTTCTGGATGGGAGAACCGCATCTGCGGTCCAATGTTATGACAGAAGCAGCAATCCTTCAGCCTTCTCAAAATTTCCAAATTCGATCCGTTAACCACCCGGAATCCATCCGAGGCCCCCGGGACCCCGACCAATCATACCAACCAGTCCCAAAATACATTATGAACTTGCTCGAGATATCAAATCATATCAAACAATGCTAAAACCATGAATCGACCTCCAATCCAAGCTTTATGAACTTTAAAATTTTGAACTTCTACTTTCGATGATTAAACCTATCAAATCACGTCCGATTGACTTCAAATTTTGCACGCAAGTCATATTCGACATCACAGACCTACTCCAACTTCAGGAATCAGATTCTGACCCTGATATCAAAAAGTCCGTTTCCGTTCAAACTTCTCAAAAACCTTCAAATTTCTATCTTTAGCTGAATGGCTCCAAAATGACCTACGGACCTCCGAATTCACTTCTGATCGCGGTCCCTACTCTAAAATCACCATACGGAACTTCTCCCAGACTTGGAAGCCCAAACGGATATCAATAACACTGAAATGCACTTCAAGCCAAACTTATGAAATTTCTTCTAAAATGCTAACTTCCACAATAGGCGCCAAAACGCTCCTGGGTTATCCAAAACCTGAACCGGGCATACGCTCAGTCCAAAATCATTGTATGAACCTATTGGAACCTTCAGATCCCGATTCCGAGGTTGTTTACTCAAAAATCCCATCATGGTTAATTCTTTCAACTTTAAGCTTCAGAAATGAGAATTCTCTTCCCAAATCAACTCCGAACTTCCCGAAATTCAATTCCGACCATGCGTACAAGTCATAACACCTGAAATAAAGCTGCTCATGGCGTTAAACTACTGAATGACATTCTAGTTCTCAAAACGACTGATCGATTCATTACATTCTCTCCCACTTAAACATACGTTCATTCTCGAACGTGCTAACAACTGTGCTGGAGCTATCCGAAATCACTATTTAACACCTCATGCACCTTCCCGTGCTACCACAACTCAGTTGAGCATATTAGCTCGATGTGACGACCCGACCCGCCGTCACGTGAGTTACCGCCCCGTTTTTCCCATATTATGTTGTTCTATGCTTGAATATCAGTATTTGAATGAATCAGATAGAATTGAGTTGGTTTTAGTTGGAAATGAGGCACTTAGCCTCTTAGAAGGAAGCTTGTTTTGGAAAAGTCAACCGGAAGTTGACTATATAGTTAGAAGGCTCAGATGTGAATTTTGGTGATTTGGTTAGCTTCGGGGGATGATTTGTGACTTAGGAGTGCGATCGGAATTGAATTTGGAGGTCCGGTGTAGAATTAGGCTTGAATTGACGAAGTTTGAATTTTGGCGGATTCCGGTTGATAGGTGAGATTTTGATCCGAGGGTCGGAATGGAAATCCGAGGGTTGCAGTAGCTCCGTTAGGTGATTTTGGATATGCGTGCAATGTTTCAAGTCATTCGGAGGTGTTTAGGTCGGGTTTTTGATCGAATGTGCAATTCGGAAGTTTTTAAGAAACTTAGGCTTTGATTTGATGAAAATTGAGGATTTTGTTGTTAACGATAGTGTTTTGATGGTTCGAGCAAGTTTGAATAAGGTAATATAACATGTCTGTGCTTTTGTTTGAGGTCCCGGGGGCCTCGGGGTGATTTCGGATGGCTAATGGGATGAAATTTTGAGTTTAAGGATTTGCTGAAGGATCTAATATCTGGTATTTTCGCTTCTGCGGAAATGGATCGCAGAAGCAGTTATGGACCGCAGAAGCGGTCCTGGGCAAAATGAGGGATACCGTAGAAGCAGAAGAAAATCCGCAGAAGCGAAAGTCACAGAAGCGACATTTGTATCGCAAAAGCGGAAATAGGCCTTGGCAGAAAAGGTTTTAAGGTGTCATTTTGTTCCGCGAGTTAAGCTATTTTCCTCCATATTTGAACTTCCTTGGGAGCTTTTGGACGGGAATTTCAGAGGGATTCAAGAGGAATCGACGTGAGGTAAGAATCTTGGTCTTAAAACATGATTATATTGTGAAATTGGTCTAGAAATTCATGGAAATTGAGCCTAAAATTATGAACTAGGGCTTGAGTTTTTGACAATTTCAAATTGGAATTTGATAGGTCATTTGAGCTCGGATTTGGGAGTTCTTGATATGTATGGACTCGTGGCGAGATGAGGAATCCGGTAATGTAAGTTTTGTAATTTTTCGAGAAGCGGGTCCGGGGCTCGGGTTTTACTAGTTTCGAGATTTTTGATATATTTCGATTGTTTTCGATTGGGTATGGTTCCTTTAGCATATTCTAATGTATTCGCTCTGGTTTTGGTTAGATTCGATGCGCGTGGAGGCCAATTTGAAGGGCAAAGGCATCGCGAGCGAGGAATTTCACCGATTCGAGGTGAGTAATACTTGTGAATGATATCCTGAGGGTTTGAAACCCCGAATTTTTTTGGCACATCATAGTGCTGTATTGTGGTGACTTGCACGCCAGGTATGAGCGTGGGGTAGAGCACCACTGGGGATAGTGACTGGTCCATCCCGATTGTTCATTTTACTGCGCGATTGACTGAAAACTACTTGATGCTATCATGATTTGGGTTGATTGCCATGTTTGGGGCTTCGTGCCGATTATTTGAATCCTTCAGGGATTGATATCACTGTTTTTGCATTACGTTGTATATTATTTGATCTCAGTCCAAGTTTCTAAATACTGTATTGCAAACTCAGCCATCTTTCTAAGATTTGAAAACTTACATGATATTTTACTGACGTTTTAAGCTGAGAAATGCTATTTTACTATTGCCCAAGGTGCTTATGTGCATTGCTGGACTGAGCATGGATCGGGCTGCGCACCGCAGTAGTGTTATGAGTGCATTTCTGGACTGAGATATGGATCGGGCTGCACGCCGCAGCAGTATATACATATACATGCATGGAGCGGACTGCACGCCGCAGTAGTATATTATATGGATCGGACTGCACGCTGCAGTGATATAATATATGGATCGGACTACGCACCGCAGTATTATAGCTCTTGGGCTGTAGGAGCCCCTCCGGAGTTTGTACACACCCCTAGTGAGTGCGGGCACCCAAATGGATCAGGCTGCGCGCCGCAACGGTCATGTGCATTTCATTGCATTCATGCATTCGTTCATGTTTGTACTATGTGGCATGACTTTTAGCACTCATATATCATTGGCATACATGCTATTACTTGCCTTGTTAACCAGATACCCTTTTGTTATATGTTAAGGAGTGCTGTGTCCAAGGGGCTGATTTATGTGCTGACTTGCACTATCTGATATAACATTCATATGCTTGACTGTTGGAAAAAGGATATTTGAAAAAGAGATTTATAACTGAGCTTGAGATTTTCTAAAGGATTTTCACAGTGTTACGGTTTTACTATTTTTTTCAAAGGGTTGTACAGTCTTTTATAGCATTTTGGAGTGCTCATACGTGTTTTCTTATCGCTCAGATATTATTCGCTCTTATTACCACTGAGTTGGAAGTACTCACTTTACTCCTTGCACCTCGCGTGCATTTGCAGGTATTGTTCGACCGATAGCGGGTTAATAGCGGATTGAAGGTATTGCCATCGTAGCTAAGCAAGGTGACCGTCAGCATTCGCGGCACCGAGTTTCTTCTTCTTCTTGATTTTCCAGATTTTACTCTATGTATTATAGACTCTGAAATTGTAATAAAGATCCTCCTAGATGCTCGTGACTTGTGACACCTCGGTCGGGCTAAGTTACGATATAATGTTGATAATTAATGTTTCTTTAAGTTGCATTTTCCATTATTTATGTTTAGTAAGTGTTAAAAAAATGAATTGGGTTAGTTGGATGGCCTTGTATTCACGAGAGGCGCCATCACGACCGGGTATGGAGATTGGGTTGTGACAAGTTGGTATCAGAGCCTAAGTTAATAGGTCTCACGAGTCATGAGCAGGGTTAGTAGAGTCTCGCGGATCGATACGGAGATGTCTGTATTTATCCTCGAGAGGCTGCGGAACCTTTAGGAAAACTTCACTTTCTTGGAATTCTTATC
>MU753444.1:21282-54260 GCA_026770625.1 Nicotiana glauca | reverse complement strand
AATTTTAAATTTTATATATTTAATTTTTATAATTTTGTAAAAATAAAAATATAATTATTAAAATTTTGTAGGTGGGTCCCACTTTAGTGACCAATATTGGTCGCTAATCTCATAAAACCTTTGACTAAGCATGTCTGACCAGTCCAGTCAACATTTTGACTAATTTAGCGACCCAATAACGACCAACCTTGGTCGCCAATTTATTTAAAATTATTATTTTATTATTTTCACGAGTTTAGCGACCAACTTTGATCGCCAAAATTTGGTCGCGTTTTGCGGGAATTCTAGTAGTGTTACCTAAAGATGAGGGTGGTCTTGGTTTTAGATCCCTACATAATGTATCCAAAGAACTGTTTGAAGAGCTTTGGTGGAATTATATAACTAAAGATTCATTGTGGACTACATTCATAAGGAACAAGTACTGCAAGAAGATTAATGAAGTGTTGGTACCTTGGAGAGATGGATGTCGTGTATGGAGGAAGATGCTTCAAATGAGAGACTAAGTGGAGCATCAAATTTGGTGGCAATTGAAAAGTGGTAATTCTCACTATTGGTGTGATAATTCAACTGGCCTTGGAGATTTTTATCATGCTTCTTGGCCATAATATTGGTTTGATGAATCCATAGTGCATGTAGGTGAGGTTGTGGAGAATGGGGAATGGAATGAAGTGCTATTGAGGGAGCTACTGCCATGTGAGATAGTTGATTGTGTTCTTGAATTCATTGCACCACCTTCATGTCATTATTTGAATGATAGGCCATGGTGGAAACTAGAAACTAAGGGACAATTTATAATAAAATCTGCTTGGCGATTTACAAAGAGAAGAAGGCTGGAAACCAAGCTATATAAATTATTTGGGTGAAAGCGTTGCAATTTAAAGTTTGCTTCTTTATGTGAATATTGTGGAAAGCTAAATTGTCTCTAGATGATTTCTTCTTAAGGCTAGGGTATTTTAGAACTTCCAAATGTTGGTGATGTGGATTTCCAAAAGAAGAAACACTTCCCGATATGCTTTTCAGGTAGCCAGATGTTTTTGGAAATACTTCTCTTCACCTGCAGGGATCAACATAGAAGGAAATAGCTAGTACAAGTCATTAATAAATGGTGGAGAAGGCCAGTGAATACAAGTTTGAAAGCAGTGTGCCATGCCATACCGTGTCTAATTGTATGGCATCTTTGGAAGAGAAACAATTCAGGAATGCATGGGAAGAGTATATCTATCAACATGTTGATTTTTCTAATCTCAAACTGTGACGACTCGGCCCGTCGTCAGGTGAGTTACCGCCCCGTTTTCCCCATCTTATGTTTCTCTATGCTTCATTATCGGTATTTGAGGTGATCGAGTCGAATTTGGATTGGTTTTAGATGGAAATGAGACACTTGGTCTCTTTAAGGAAGGCTTGTTTTGGAAAAAGTCAACCGGATGATGACTATTGGGTTAGAGGGCTCGGATGTGATTTTTGGTGATTTGGTTAGCTTCGGGGGATGATTTTTGACTTAGGAGTGCGATCAGAATTGATTTTGGAAGTCCAGTGTAGAATTAGGCTTGAATTGGCGAATATAATATTTTGGCGAATTCCGATTAGTAGGTGAGATTTTGATCCGGGGGTCGGAATGGAATTCCGAGAATTGCAATAGCTTCGTTAGGTGATTTTGGATGTGAGTGCAAAATTTCAGATCATTCGGAGGTGTTTTTGTTGAGTTTTTGATCAAATGCGCATTTCAGAAGTCTTTAAGAAACTTAGGCTTGAATCTGATGTAATTTGATGGTTTTGGTGTTGTTTGTGGTGTTTTGATGATTGGAACAAGTTTGAATGATGTTTTAGGATGGGTTGACACTTTTGGTTGATGTCTCGAGGGCCTCGGGGTGATTTCGGATGGCTATCAGAATGAAATTTGAAGTTTAGAAATTGCAGGTTTGGCAGCATCAGGTATTTCCGCATCTGTGGAAAAGAAACCGCAGATGCGGAGGCAAAGGTCGTAGGTGCGAAAGGCTTGAGGTTAGGCATTTACGTAGAAGCGGAAGAGTATCCGCATAGGCGGGTTCGCATAAGCGGAAGGGTTACCGCAGAAGCGATTTTTGGACTTTAAATGAGGTTCCGCAGAAGCGGAAGTCAAGCCGCAGAAGCGGTCTTGTATAAGCGGAAGAGGGACCGCAGAAGCGAAAAGGCCTGGGCAGAAGGGTTTTAAAATAACATTTCATCCGCGAGCTTGGGGTATTTTCCACCATTGTTGAGTAACCTTGAGAGTTTTTGACGAGGATTTAAGAGGGTTTTGACTGGGAATCGATTGGAGGTGAGTCCTATGGCCTAGAAACATCATTTTATTGAAGAATCAACCCTTAAATTCATGAAAATTTGATTAAAAATGGAAGAACTAGGGCTTGACTTTTGAAATGAAAATTTGGGATTTGAGGGAGCATTTGAGTTCGGATTTTGGTAAATTTGATATGTATAGACTCGTGACGAGATGAGAAATCCGGTGATGTGAATTTTATAATTTTTCGAGAAGTGGGCCCGGGGCTCGGGTTTTGCCAACTTCGTGATTTTTGATAATTTTCGAGTCTTTTCGATTGGGTTGTGTTCCCTTAGCCTATTGTAATGTATTCCTTGTAGTTTTGACCAGATTCTACGCACGAGGAGGTTGATTTGCAAGGCAAGGGCAAAGCGAGCTAGGATTTCGGCCGGCTTGAGGTGAGTAATGGTTATAAATGATGTTCTGAGGGTTTGAAACCCCGGATTTGCACAACGTAGTGCTATGTCGAGATGAGACACACGCTGTATGATGAGCGTGGGGACTGTTACTGCTGGGGATTCGGACTCGGTCCATCCCGATTGGTGACTCTACTATATTTTTTTTGACTGAGACTTAATTAATATCATTAATTCTGGGCTAGTTGCCATATTTGGGGCCTTGTGCCGATGTGTAGAACCCTTTGGGGGCATTTGTACTGGTTGACCTCACTTTACTTGTCGAAATCATACCCTCAGTCATGTTATTAACTGTTAAATATACTATGAACCGGCTTTAGAAATTGGTAATCCTAATGAGAACAACCTGGGATTGGAAACCCTGTCTTAGCTGAGTATGCCCGAGAGGCCAAGTCAATATTGACTGAGAGGGGTCAAGGACCCATAGTGAGGGTATATGATATATATCGGATCGGGCTGCACGCCGCAGCAGTATATATATAGATATATGGATCGGACTGCACGCCGCGGTAGTATATTATATGGATCGGACTGCACGCCACAGTAATATATTATATGGATCGGACTGCACCCCGCAGTATTATAGCGCTTGGGCTGTAGGAGCCCCTCCGGAGTCTGCACACCCCCAGTGAGCGCAGTCGACTATTATTATTGTATCGGGCTGCACGCCGCAACAGTTTATATATAGTATATATATGGATCGGGCTGCATGCCGCAGCAGTTTACTGTACGGGTCGGGCTGCACGCCGCAGCGGTATAATTAGGCTACCAGTCATTGAGAGGAGTAAATGAGTTGTGTACTGGTTTGAGGGATATTCACCTGATTTTCTCATTTAGCTACTGTTTAATGCACTTACTGTTTTATATAGAACTGCGTAGTGTTTTTACAAGTTTTCTTACCTAGAGTCATTATTTATTTCTATTACTCACTAAGTCTGAGTACTTACTTTACTCCCTGCACCATGTGTGCAGATACAGGTATCCCAGAGGCATAGTTTGAGCTCTCTGCTGCTGTTCAGTTTATTCTGGAGTTATCGAAGTAGCTCCATGGCGTCCGCAGGACTCGATTTCTTCCCTTATCCTCTTTATTTTCCACATTCTAGACTCTATTATGTGTAGGCTACTACTCAAATTTGTATTATAGGCTCACGACTCGTGACACCAGATTGGTGGGATTTGTATTGGCATTTTCTTGGTTTTCGCATTGTTTTTATCTATTGTTGCAGAGTTAAACTTATGTTAATTGGCATTAAATTCTGTTAATTGGTTATAAACTCTATAAAAGGGATTGTGAGTGACGGAATGGTCAGGCTTGCCTAGCATTGTGTTGGGCGCCATCACGGCCGGGGTTGGGATCGTGACACAAATGATATACATATATTGTTAAAGGTGAGAAGACCAAGCTTTTCAGGAGTCTCAACCAACTAGCCAAATTTGTATGACAAACTAATTCAAAATGTCCCTAAGTTGAAGTATATAAAAGTGTTGTGGCAACTTCCTCCGGTGGGATGTATCAAATGTAACACAGATGGTGCATGTATATGGGACAATGGTGGAGAATCATATACATTCTGTATTAGGGATGGAGTTGAAGATATTGGTGAAAATACAATTACAATTGAAAATAAAATAAAATGAATAAAATATCTTCAGGCTGAGGCACGTATATCTCGCTCTCTTTAAGGAGATTCAAGGCTACTGTAGCAAAGTTTTTCATTGGTCCGGTACTAATCCTCTTGACCTTTCTCCCCCATGATACAACAGCCCGATCACGTCGTATGACTCGAACAAACTCTGGACAAGTTATTGATTCCAAAACTCCACCAAGATGAACTCCTTCCTTCAACAAAAGTAAAAAAAACTCTCTTCTTCTTTTTTCACAACTTTAACCCAACTTTATAGAAACACTCTACAATTATTTTTTCATACCATAATATGGAAGAAAGACTCTTATTTGTAGGTGTAAGAATTCTTCCTTGAATTAAATTTTAAGAAAGTAGGGTAATAAGTTATGATATCATGGAGAACATGAGATAATTAATGGTAGAATATGGGAGAAGAGTTATAACAGAGTTATGGCCATTTTTTATTTCATGAAGTAGTGAGAGTTATAGGAGTTATGGCTATTTTCTACATCATGGAGTAGTGGGAGTTATAGGAATTTATTTTAATAATAAAATATAATTACACTAACATTCCCTCACCCATTTAAATATTAAAATATATAAGATAGTTTACCAGTTGAAAGGAGACTATCATGCACAATGAAGGTGTGCTTTACATTGAATCTCCACTTAGCAAAACAACGATCTTTACTCCAGAGTTAGTAGTGGTCTCAGACTTGAACTATGGCTGCTTTAGGGAAATTAAATATCACTGCTTACACATAACAATCAATGTGTTGACATGAGCTTTATTAGCCAGCACATTACAGCCTTGTGCTATCCCGGTTTTCATGAGTGGTTTTGAGAACAAGCCCAATTCTCATAGGAAGCGGCCTACTTCCACACTCACATAGGTGAAATCTGTCAAGGGTGCTCCTGTAACTCTAACACCCCACTCATACGAGCTACATATTTTTACATTAAGAGTTAATAAAACTCAACCTCGAAAATCATTACAGGATAAAATGCACTCACACCACAGGGATGGAATAATAATATAAATAGTGCATTTTAAACCAAGCCATCATATGATTCATTCTTCCAATTGAACCTGGTTATAGGATCTCTAGTCCCCAGTTTGGGTTTCCTCAAATATGACTTATGAGCTTATGGGCTTCAATCCCATCCCCCTCAATGTGCTCCAGACCCTTTCTCTTGCTAAGGCCTTAGTCAGTGGATCTGCAAGATTATCACAAGATTTAACATAATCAACATTAATGGTATCACTTGTCAAATATGATCTCATAGTACTATGTTTTCTCCTTATAGGTCTGGATTTACCATTGTAATAACGATTTTGTACTCTACCAATTGCAGCGGTGCTGTCACAATAAATTAAAATAGGAGGAATTGGTTTTTCAAAATAAGAAATTTGAAATAATAAATCTCTCAACCAATTCGCTTCCTCTCTAGCTGAAGCTAAAGCAATTAGCTCAACCTCCATGGTGGATTTAGCAATTATTGTTTGCTTTTTCGACTTCCAACAAATAGCACCACCTTCCAAAGTAAAAATATAACATGTAGTAGAACAAGAATCACCAGATAAAGTGTTTCAATCTGTATCAGAAAAGCCTTCGAGTACAGCAGGATATTTTTTATATAATAAGCGATAGGTTTTTGTACCAAGTAAATACCTCATAACTCTTGTTATGGCATGCCAATGTTCTTTACCTGGCTTGCTTGTAAACCTGCTAAGTACTCATACTGCGTATGCAATATCAGGCCGAGTACAATCAGTCACATATCTCAAGCTTCCAATTAAGCTAGCATATTGCTTTTTTATCACATCATTGTCACTTTGTACAGGAACTAAGTGAACACTTGAATCAAAAGGGATTACAACATGCTTGCAATCAATAAAATTATATTTTTTCAAAATGTTCTCAACATAATGTGACTGGTCAAGGAAAATTCCATCACATGTTCTAGTAATCTTCATTCCAAGAATGAAATTTGCCTCTCCTAAATCTTTCATGTCAAAATGACTACTAAGCATGATTTTAGTTTCTCTAATAACATTCATGTTAGAGTCAAATATTATCAAATCATCAACATAGAGGCAAACAATTACATTTGAATTATTCCAAGACTTATGATAGATGTACTTATCACATTCATTAGATTTAAAACCATTTTCTATCATTCATGAATCAAACTTTTCATGCCAGGTGCCTATTTCAAGCCATATAGGGATTATTAAGTTTACACATTTTACTTTCTTGGCCAACTTCTATAAAATCCTCAGGTTGATCCATATAAATTTCTTCATTTAGGTCTCCATTTAAAAAAGTAGTTTTTACATCCATTTGATGAACATGCAAATCAAAATGCAGCAATAAAAGTCTAATGGATGTAATTCTAGTTACCGGAGAAAAAGTATCAAAAAATTCTAGGCCTTCTAGTTGTTTAAAACCTTTAGCAACTAACCTAGCTTTATACTTATCAACCGATCCATTTAGTTTTAAATTTTTTTTAAGGACCAATTTGCACCCAATTATTTTACAACCTGGTGGTAAATCAACCAACTTCCAAGTTTTATTAGAAATTAGTGACTCCATTTTATCATTTACAGTCTCTTTCCAGAAAATAGCATCAGGCGATAATAAAGCTTCTTTAAAAGTAAGAGGGTCATTTTCAATATTAAAAATATAAAAATCAGGACCAAAATCTTTTTCCATTCTAGCTCTTTTACTTCTTCTTAACTCAAAAGCATCATTTTCTTCATTTTGCAAAATAGAAGCAGAAGAACTAGGCCTAGACAAAAAATTATCTTTATCTCTTTGACTCTCACTATTTCTAGACTCAAATGGAAATTTATTTTCATGAAAAATAGCATCACCTGATTCTATAATTATATTCTCTTCTAGATTTAAAAATCTATAGGCTACACTATTAGAAGCATAACCAAGAAAAGCACAAGTGATAACTTTTTTACCCAATTTTGAAATTTTAGGATCCGTTAGCCTAACATAGGCTAAACAACCCCAAACTTTCAGATAATCCAAATTTGGCTTGTAATTTTTTCACAACTCAAATGGTGTCAAATTTATTTTCTTATGAGGCACCCTATTCAACACATAATATGTAGTCAAAATAGCTTCACCCCACAAATTTAAAGGTGCATTTGACTCAATAAATATGGCATTAATTAACTCTACCAAACTTCTATTTTTTCTTTCAGCCACACCATTTGATGCTGGAGAATAATGTGAAGTAGTTTCATGAATTATTCCCAATGATCTCAAAAAAGAATTAAATTCATTATACTCATATTCACGGCCTCTATCACTTCTAATTCTTTTTATTTTTCTATCAAATTATTTTTCAACCTCATGGAGATAATTTTTAAAATTTTCAAACGCATCATTTTTATTTTTCATCAAATAAACATATGTGAATTTAGGGAAATCATCAATAAAAGTGATAAAATATCTATTTCCTCCACAGGATAAAATTCCTCCAATTTCACAAATATCAGTGTGAACTAATTCTAACCATTCAAACTTTCTTTCAACTTGAAAATGAGGCCTTTTAGTTATTTTGGCTTTACTACAAGCCTCACATTTTTCAAAGTTCATTTTAATCATTGGGATTAATCCTAAATTACTCATGATTCCCACATAACGATTATTAATATGACACAAACGAGCATGCTAAAACTTATTAGAAGACAACATATAAACAGAACTTGAAGTAGTTTTATTCATCTCAACATTCAACTTGAACATTCCATCACATGCATACCCCTTACCCAAAAAAATACCATTTTTCACTATTACATATTGATCACTTTATGCCCCTATCAGGGCAGGGGTAAGGTCTGCGTACACATTATCCTCCCCAAACCCCATTATGTGGGATTTTACTGGGTAGTTATTGTTGTTGTTACATATTGATCACTTTCAATAATTTGTTTGAAGCCTGCCTTGTTAAGAAGAAAACTAGACATCAAATTTTTTCTCATTGAAGAAGTATAAAGTACGTCTTTCAACGTTAATGCTCTTCCTGAAGTAAACTTCAACTCGACCTCTCCCTTTCCAAGCACCCGGGTTGTGTGAGAATCACCAGGCATGATGGTTTTGGGCTCCTCAAATGGAGTATACACTTTAAACTAATCTCTATCATAGCAAACATGACGGTTTGCTCCAGAATCAGCCCACCATCCATCAATATTTTCTACCATGTTAATGTCTGTTATTATTGTCACAAGTGGCTCTTCGGTAACATTTTCCTATGGTGTAGGACCACGTTTTCGAAATTTGCAAAATCGAGCAATATGCCCACTCTTGCCACAGACAAAGCATGATTTTGCAATTTGAATTTGTTGATTATGTGCTTGGTTGTTTGCACCATTATTCTTCTTGAGAGGTCTACCATAATTTTTCTTAAAGTTTTCTTCTTCGGCTTCAAAGAAATATTTTTGTGAGTTTCAGGAGTAATATTATTTGAAGTAATTAAATTTACCTTTGTAGTGACGGGTTTTAGAGTGCTCTCTTCTGATTGCATAAGTGCATCTTGGCCTCTTACCTCTTCTTCCATGCGAATCCATATTATCAACATCTCAAGTGAAGTTTCTTTTTGTTTGTGCCGCATAGTTTTTTGAAATTCCCTCCATGAAGGTGCTAGTTTATCTATTATGCCACAAACAATAAGGTTGTCTCCAATTTTAATATCCTCGGATCTGAGCTCTCCAACGATCATTATGAAGTCTTGATCTTGGTCTACTGCATATTTGTTGTCCACCATTTGAAAACGAAAAAATCTGCTAGCAGCATATTTTTTCGCACCTGCCTCCTCGGTATCATGCTTACTCTGCAATGCTTTCCAAATTTTCTTGGCAGTAGAGTAAGTTCTATCATAATAATCATAAAAATTATCAGATAGACAATTAAGAAGATAATACCGATATTTGTATGAGTCATCGTTGTATTTTTTAATTTTTTCTTGAAGGGCAATTAGCCCATCATCATTCATGGAGGAGTTGTCTACTTTGCTAGGATTCTTCTCAATTAAAACGTAAGAAATTTGAGAAGACTCAAATTAAAAAGTACTTTACCCTTCCATCTCTTGAAATGAGTACCGTCGAAACGGAATGGCTTATTGAGATCTCTCATCTTGATATCCGCGGATTTTTCAACTGTAGTCATTTGAATCTCCTTAAAATTATTGGTGAAAATACAATTGCAGTTAAAAATAAAACAAAATGAATAAAATATCTTCAGGCTGAGGCGCGGATATCTCGCTCTCTTTAAGGAGATTCAAGTCCACTGCAGCAAAGTTTTTCACTTCTCCAGCAGTAATCCTCTTGACATGTCTCCCCCAGGATACAACAGCCCGATCACGCCATATGACTCGAACAAACTCTGGACAAGTTGTTAAGTCCAAAGCTCTACCAAGATGAACACCTTCCTTCAACAAAGTAAAAAAAACTCTGTTCTTCTTTTTTCACAACTTTAATCTCACTTTATAGGAACACTCTACAATTATTTTTTCATACCACAATATGAAAGAAAGACTCCTATTTATAGGTGTAAGAATTCTTCCTTGAATTAGATTGGAAGAAAGTGGGGTAATACGTTATGATATCACGGAAAACATGTGATAATTAATGGTAGAACATGGGAGAAGAGTTACAAAAGAGTTATGGCCATTTTCTACTTCATGGAGTAGTAGTGGGAGTTATAGGAGTTATGACCATTTTCTACATCGTGGAGTAGTGGGAGTTATATGAATTTATTTTAATAATAAAATGCAATTACACTAACAGAAGATCATATATATTCACAAGCAGATGAACTTGAAGATGCTACCAATAACATAGCAGAAGCTCAAGCAATTCTGGAGGCACTAAGGTATATAGTTCATGCCCAATTTCCTCCTTGTTTTATTGAAACAGACTCATTATTGATGAGAAATGTGCCGGAGGATGTTTGGGAACCACCATGGAGCATTATCAGTCAGGTGGAGGAGATCAAAACACAATCGGCTAGAGAAGGGAATAAACTGGCAGATCACCTTGCCAATCAGACTATAGAACAACATGCCATGGTTCAGGTGAATTCATTTGAGGGGTTGGATACTCAAGGAAGGAAGATTTTGAACAGTGACAAGCTACAAATACCATATATTAGGGTAAGAACAGCAAAGCCAAACACTAGATGATTATGTATTGTGAAGGAAATAAGATGATATGGGGAAGCACGATAGTGAGGGGAAGGAGGATGGGTGTACTGGAGAAGAGGAGATGGTCACAAGCATTGGAGAATACACTTCACTTTCTGCCCGAATCCTTCTGGAGGAGAGTTTGAAGGCATTTTCTACTAACCTAGTTTCTTGTTTTGCTGGTACTTTTGATGGAGCTAGATTCTATGTTGTGGCCAAGCTTATTAGGGCGGTATTAGCATCTTTCATGCTTATCCCCTGTAGGTGTAACCACTACATAGTCCAGCTAAAACAAATACAAAACAAGATGCAGAATGAGCCTCACAAAAACAGACCAAATAGGCACACTAGCATAGGGTACCAGTTTGGTATTGATGAATTGCTATACCTTTTATGGTGCGATTGACTAAGCACCATAAGCGTCCCGGAGGCTCTACAAAGCAGCACGCATGAAACATACACCATCCAATTTTGGAAAATTTGGGCATGGGATTTTGAAGCAATTTGCAGGCTGCTCGACGATTATTTGGAGGAACTGGCAAGCACAGGCTACTTGTATCAGACTTGAGGAAGGTACATTCAGTTGGTTTTTACCCATATTTAACAGGCACAATCACGAATTAAAGGAGCAAAGCAAGTTCACTAAGGTGACATTGAGCTTGACCTTGAGAATGCACTTGAATGCGTATGGTTTTGCTTACTTCTGGGCTATATCATGGTTGAATGCAAGTTCCAGGTGCCAATTGAAGATTCATATTCATGTGGAATTGAAGTGCTCATTCTCAGTTTGGATTGTGCAACTTTGCAGCGCGGGATACTCACTTTGGACATACAGTGGTCATGTAATCGTTTGGCTATGCTTGATTCCTAGTATGCATGCCTTCATAGTTCATTATGTACTACCAAAGTTGAGTATAATACTTAGCTTTGTTAATAGGTTTGATGTACCTTCTTTTGTAATTTTCTTTATTTTGTGAGACCTCCTCACATTTTGTATTTTCATTTGACTATTATTAATAAAAGGAATTTTTACATTCCTATACCATATATGAAACTTTATTACCCTTAATATTTAAGGTTTGATATAATTACATTTAGTATACCAAATTACCAATTCTATACCATAGTGTATTTTAAGGATACAATTAATGCAGCATATATCCCTCCTTAATTCAAGGTACCGTATATCTCACCCCTCCTACGTTTCTCTCTCCCAAACCCTCACCCTCACCCTCACCCACGTTTACGTACAGGAAATGACTAGTACTACCTGTAAACCAACGAGGATACAATCACCTACAACCAAAAGGACACTAAGAGCCGGTGGCTTTGACGATTTGTTGCTTTTGTGTTGATCATTTGCGCTTGAAATAGTTTCTGTTGTAGAAATTACAAAATTGGAACAACACGAGCTGCACTTTATCATCCCGTTCTTCGTCAAGTCCGTAACAATACATATGCCATCAATTTCATAGTCTCAATTCTCAAATAATATCAAATGCTATAATCTATTACAATATTTCTTATTTTTATCACAATAATTGCATTTTTTCAGAAGATTTTGCAGAAGTTTTAGTCGTTTTGGACTTGTGAAAACATAAAACAATGCATCTACAATCAGAATACAAATAATCTACAATTCATCAACAAAAATATTTACAAACTGGGTATATTGAATTTTAATATCCCAATTCTCATTCGATTGTAGCTTAATTGGGATTTTCGACATAATTGCGTTTTTTGTAGAAGATTTGTAGAAGTTTTAGTCGTTTTTGATTTGTGAAAACAGAAAACAAAGCATCTACAATTAGAATACAAATAATTTATAATTTATCTACAAAATATCTACAAATTGGGTACATTGAATTTTTATATCTTAATTCCCATTCAATTGTAGCATTATTGTAATTTTTGACATAATTGCATTTTTTTCCAGAAGATTTGTAGAAGTTTTAGCCGTTTTTTATTTGTGAAAACAGAAAATAAAGCATCTATAATCAAAATACAATTTATGGACAATTTCTGCAATCAGTTACAATCTGAAATTCAGTCAAAACCAAGTCTAATCTTCAACAAAATCCCTCAAAATTGAGATATAAACTCCAAACTATATTCCCGATTATTTTCAACAACACTCAATCCAAACAAATAATGATTTTTGAAAACCTAAATTTGAATTCAAAGCTTTCAAGCTTTTTATTGGCTGTCAATGGTGGAAAATATCTGAAAGAATATTTACTTCTATAATTGTAGTGTGCCTAAATAAGAATATCTAGAAGAATATTTAGTTCCAGATTTGTAGCACGCCTAATTAAGAAGGAATCAGCTCCTAATAATTGGTATTTAATGAATGATATATATTTTATAGAATAACTGTGAACATGATGGGTAAATATGAAACTATGCACATTTTTGGTAATAAGGTTTCATATATGGTATAGGACGGAAAAAGTCTCTTAATAAAAAAGGGATAATTTCGCATAAATACAACTCACATACCTGACTTGCAACATAATAGTCTAGATATCACTTTGCAAATCTATAGCCCAAAAAATAATAGGCTAATTCCCGAAAGACAGCTTATTTTGCTCCCTCGCAAATCTGTTGCCTCGCAAATCAGCCACAACTCAACTCAAAAATCCTGAATAATACATATTATCTGAAGGTAAGAAATTCAAACACTTCCAACAGGATAAAAAGAAAAATAAAAACTTGGTAAATAAATTGTAGAATCCCTCCAAACGAAAAAGAAGAAGAGAAGGAAGTGTCAAATTTCTGTAGAGACCTCTTACACGCTAACAATGTATATACATCCTTATAAAGTGAAACAATATATATTTATACAACATTATACACAAATATATACATTTATACACAATTATACAATACTGTATAATTTGTATAAATATGTATAATAGTGTATAAGAGGTGTCTGTATATCCATATACACAATTATACACTATTATACAGTGTCGATACAACCTGCTACATAGTTATGATTTTCCAGAACTTCAAACTTCAAAATCTTCCAAAATTACCAGAACTTCAAACTTCAAAATCCTCCAAAATTAGTGGTTGTTTGTTGGTGCAAATCCTTCAAAATCAAGTTGGTGCAAATACACAATTGTTTGACTTTTCCAACCACTAAATCCAATTCCAAAACCAGTTCCAACATCAGCAGAAACCTTCAAACTTTTGTTCTTTAATCCATCTCTTACTTTTGCAATATTTTCGCTGTATAACAATTCAAACAATAGGGAGTTTTGGATTAAACAAGAGATATAGAATGGCACCAGCAACAATTAATAAGAGGATTAAGAAAATTAAGATGATGAAGAAGTAACAACAACAACAACAGAAACTCCTTCCACGCCAATTATTTTTTTCTGCGTAGAAAGGTGATTGTGGCGGCCTTTGATTGGGTAGAGGATGAGGGATCTATGTGGGTTAGAGAGAAAGGTGAGAGGCGGTGAGAGAGAGAGAGAAGGGAATGAAGAAAGAAGAAAATAATAAAAACCCTAAAAGTATGTCTTTAATAGTGTACTAAAGGCTGAAAAGTTTCTTTCAAGTTATGTACAACATGGGCTATATAGGGTAAGAGCTTCAAATGTGGGCCATTTTTTGTTGGGCTATTAGGCCAAGTGACATAGGCTGTAATTTTTTCAATAAAAAACACCACTAAGCAACCAACTTAGTGGTATATCTGATATTAAAAAAAGGAAAACTTACACAAATGTTCCAAATAAATCTCAACTTAACAACCTATAGCCATTAGTCATAGACTAACTAAAACTAGACAACGAAAATTGAAAAACCAAATAATAGGGTTCTTTCTCTCAAAGAATCACATGCAAAAATTACCTTCCATATTTTTAAGCATGATTAGAAACACTAGATACAAGACGGAAAGAAAATTTCATGGATAAGGTAGCAAATAAGGCTATGAAATACAAAAATAAATACAATAATTCAAAAATCTAAACAAAAAAGGAACTTTTTGAATGAGTATAGTTGAAATTCATTGAAAATATATAGATAGGTCAATATACAAAATTTGAAGAAGATTGGAGGTGATTTGGACTGGTTTTGTATCTAAATTCGTAATTAAATCGAGTTCAAAAAAGTCTTCACGCATGTATCTCACACACATGTATACATGTGATACACAATTGATACAAATATGATACATATGTGATACACAAATGATACATAGTGTGATACACATATCATTTTTTTCATGTTTAGTTTTTACTTCGAATTTTCAATTCAAACCACCTCAAAACTTCACGAAATCATCCCAAAACTGAGATTCAAGCTTCTTAAGTTGTGCACAATCTATTCTAATAGCACCAACTCAAAACAAAACAAAAATTTGATATTTTTTTGCTACAAATAGCTAATTGGCTAATATTAATAATATTTTATCAATTGACCAATTTTTGTAACGAGCTACTCATAAATGGACAAAAAAATTTAGATTAGTCAAAGTGGGAAAGACAAGTCTGAAGAAGAAAAGATAGAAGTTATTTACTCTCCTCCTTTCATAAAAGTGCCTGTGCGTGTGCGCTTTTTCTTGTGGCTATGATCGGTCAATTTGTATGAGAACTGAAAAGAAGAAAACATTTGCACAAGGTTGTCACTTATTAGAAGTTGAAGGGAGTTATGTCACAAAACTAAAAGTAGGAGGGCTGAAATGTACAATCAAAACTGATCCCTTTCTCACCATAGTTAAGCCGCCACAATTTCACGACGACTCCATAAATTCCGACGAATTTCAATTTTCAAATCGATTTTCTCAAAACTTTTCGACCTTCCTTTCAGAAACAACAATGGAGAATTCGCATATCAGCGCCCTAAATCCCTTGCAAAACCCTTTCCCTTTCCCTCCTCATCGCCGACGACCCCTAATGAGCCAAACCTACACTACACTCCTTCAGATTCTATCCTATAATTGCCCCACCACCGCCTCTACTACTGAGATACAAAAACCAGGTAAAATTACTAAACTTTTATTTTCTTTGCCTTAATTAACAGAAAATAGAGCTCAGAGTATAAGTTTATGTGTTTATCAATGTGGTTGCATGACTATTAGTAGGTTCCATTTTTTTTTTTGGTAATCACTCAGCCATCCCTATGCCTTTAGGTTGTTCGAATTTGAAATGGATATAAAGTTGAATGACCATTTGTGATTGTCTTATATATATATATATATATATATATATATATATATATATATATATATATATATTTGTGTGTGTATCTTACATGCAATAGGTGTATCTCAATGTGTGTTAGTGTTCTGCTATGTATGCTTTTGATTATCATGTGATTACTATGGTTCCGGCGCTAATTTTTAATTATGACATGACTTCAATTTTGGAGAAGATACTAAATACAAGTTATACTTATAGTAAGATGTTGGTATTGACAAAGCCATTTTTTAATTTGTCAAAGATGTTTGTATAGATGACAATGGCAGTAAATTGGGAAAAGAGAATGAAGTCGAAGAATTGGTTGATCATCATCTCATCAGGTCTGATAATTTGTTAGTAAATGGTCCTGCTCATAAGGAGTCTGACAATCTGGTAGTGCAACAGGGTTCGGGTGATGGAAATGAAGGGAGCTCTCGTTCTGGATGCGGAGATTTTACCAGTGCACCAATGGAAGTAGATTTAGATCTCTCAAATCGTACAAGTGATGCAATACAAGGCGACAGAGGCCATGCTAGAACAAATGATATTGATGATATGAATCGTTTGGTAGACAAAACTCATAGTGAACAAATGGTCGAGGAACCTGGGAATAGGTGTAGCACTCATGAATCGGAAGTGAAGGAGTCTGATCCTGTTGGACCGGTAGAATTAGACAAAGGACTCAGCATTGATGATGTCTGTGCAGCTATAGAGTCATGTTTTGGTGCGGATACAGTTGCTGAGTTGTCAAAACCTGCAGAGGTCTCTGGAGAGGAAATCCCTGTTCCTGAGACACATTTGACGGAAGAAATGGAGCATGGCTTGCGTCTAAAAGAGATGGAATTGGAAACTTTGATATCTTCTGCCGGAGCAACAGATTTGTCCGTCCATGTTCCCATGGGTGAAGAAATAGAGGAAGGCGAAGTTTCTGGGGATTTTATGGTTTTTGATGAATCAGATTATGACATAGTTAATGATGTTCGGGATGAGAAGAAGGTTGAAGCAGAGAAGTATCCTGCTGAGATCGTTGATCGAGAAGATTTTGCTTTTGATGCTCGCGATAATCCACCACAAAAAAGGGACGCATATGCCTCTTCATCCATTGATGCAGTTGACGAGGATTACACCTCTTTGGGGGGAAAATTCAGAAGAAAATTTGGAGAAGAGCCGAAAGAAAATGTTGAAAAAGTTTTTTGCTCAAAGGATGTTGAGACGAGAAAGGTCTGTGTGTATGACAGCATTTTGGATTGCGGGAATGTTGCTAAACAAGTTGGTGGAGACATGAAGTTAGATCATCCTGCTGGTTTCCAATTTGGCGCAGCCTCCGCAGAAAAGGCAAAAGAAAATAAACACTTAATAGATGCTGCAGAGGTATGATAACTCCCTTCAATCTTTTACTGTAGCACTTAATTTACATTCTAACTATTGTACTTTACACTATGTGCAACTGTCATGTCTGTTCTGGTTAATTCGGATTCTTTTCAGTTTGCCCCGTGTTAGAATGCAATAGGTGAATGGCTTGTTAGGAATATTTTGACTTCTCTCGCATAATCAGATGAAACATTGTCAGTGTCGCTAGATATGGCTAGTGCAATAAGTGTCCAGCAATCTCACTTGTCTTGGACTCTCATGCTTCTATGAAGCTCTTCCGATCTGCTATTGATCCAAGTAAACAGAATTCACTTGCTGTTTCAAAGAGATAAACTTCACATATGCCCATCTGCACTTTTGGTGTGACTATTCCCTGTTATAGACATTCCCAAATTCAACAAAAGAAAGCTGAACCTCTAGTTAGTGTTCGTAAATGCATAGAATATCCATACCATTTGCCATGCTTGTTGACTTCTATCAAAATCATCAAGACATGACGCTAATTCATTCTCCTCCCTTTCTCCTCCTGAAAAAGGAAAGAAGGAAATGGTAGTAGGACTTTAGCAGGTTTCTAAAGTTACTGATGCTGGCATGCCGCATCTGCATACTTTGTACGTAGTGCATTACCTGATGATCTTGCTTGAGCTGAGGAGGGAAGGGAATGGACAAAGTAGAAATTGGGTTATTGAAATATTTTATATTCTGATAGCCTCTTAATTGAACATTCAAAGTCGTATTTGTGTCTGCAAGTCAGTACGATGGATAAAGTATAGTTTGCAGTTTTTCTGACATGCAGTCTCGCCGTCTATGTTTCTAATCAGCTGCAAATATCGCTATATTTGATTCTGTTCATCTTGTGGCAGGATGCTGATATCGGTAAAAAGAAAAAGAAGAGAGGTCCTTTAACCAAGGAAAAGAGAGCAAAGAAAAAGGTGTCTCTCATTCTCCCTTCATTTTCCTTTATTTGTAAATGAGTTTATCTTCCTTTACCCTTCTCTAACAGAAGAATGTTAAATCTGGTAATGTAATATGCTTATGCTCTGATTCATAGGATCAAGTTGCTCATTCTTTAATATGTGTCTTTATTTAAAGAATCTAATATATTTTGTAGGCCAAAGAAAGAATTAAACGAGCTGAAAAGAACAGAAAGCTTGGAGTTAAAAGACTGAAGCTTCCACCAGTGGTGAAACCAAAAGTTGTGACATATTGCCGCCATTATCTCAAAGGAAGATGCTCAGAGGTAATTTAAAATTTCATATAAAAAAATGCAATTCAATTTAGCAGATCTTTCAATGTTTTAGAGATTTAACCTTGTTCATTTTTCTTTTGACAGGGTGAGAAGTGCAAATTCTCTCATGATACCACCCCCTTGACAAAGTCAAAGGTCTGCTTATGCTTCTTTTATTTTGTTCTATCATATTGTTGTAAGCTGTCGGCACGTTAGGAGATTTGAAGTCTTTGATGTGAAATTGTGACATTAATACCTTGTTTCCTAGTTGAGAATTGCTATGCCTATTTGAAATAGCACTCTGGTGAGTGAAAAATGTTTATTAGCACTTCAATCATCACCATTTGCTGACACCTTTTTTGCTATCAATTACTTTGTCATAATGAGACACAGAACTAGAAATATTCATGAGGGTCAAACCTGTATACTTTTATATGCTTTTTGCAGTCTGGATATTATTAAAAACTTAAAAGGGAAGGGGGCGGGGAGGGCAGGGAACGGGAAGAAAAGAACCTTCCTTACAGTGTAAAACTATATTCCACATTTTAGGTTATGCTTTAAATTCCATATATTATCTCTTTCTTGTGGATTAAAATTAGTCTGTGTAGGCACAGAACGGTTTCAGCTTATAGAGATAGAACTGATTATCTATTTTATTTCTACTATATGCTTAGAGAAGGCAACACACCAAGGCATAAAATGTTTGCAGCAGTTTGAGGCTACTGCTTGCTTTCATAATGTCAAAGAAAAAATCTCGTGTGCTTGTTTAAGTTCCAATTTATGGTTTGTAACTTGCTGCACTATCAATTGATCAGAAAAGAAACAATATTTTAATAACCCCTTACCTTTACTCACTGTTGCTTTTACAAGTATTTATTTCTATCATGTGGAATAATATCCATGCTTCTAGCCTGTTTCTGGCTTCTAATTTTTGTAAATATCTTTTTTTCTTCAGCCATGTTGTCATTTTGCACGTCAGTCTTGCATGAAAGGTGATGATTGCCCATTTGATCATCAACTCTCCAAGTATCTGTGCAATAACTATGCATCCAACGGGTTTTGCAGCAGAGGTGCTGATTGTTTATTTTCACACGAGGTATGTTCCTGCCCGCTATTCATGTTTTCTAGTTTTTTTAGGTCACAAATTTTCATTTTCTTACCTCTTTGGAGGGCTTCTTCCTCTGTGTCTTAAGGTATTTAACTTCTTGTCTCACTGGCATGTCTCAGATAACTGATAAGATATCAGCAGTGACAAGTCCTACTGCTTCAAACCTTGAGCTGATGTCACCATCAGCTCCAAGTAACCCGAACTCTTTGATGCAAATAAACACATATGGGGTAGCACATAAAGACGTTAACTCCTCATCTGGTTCAGCTGGGCTTGTTCCTGGTAAGCGCACTGAGCGGACTGTATTAGAGCCTATGCAAAAGCCAGCTGCATGTACACCTAAAGGTGTAACATTCTTATCTCATGGCAAGTCTTTGCAAGGTGATGCCAGAAAGCATGAAAAGGCTGGGTTATCTTCCAAGGCAGATGATGTTGGAAAACTTAGCTCAAATAATGTTCAGAAGCCAAATGGGTTAATTGAAGGAGTTTCCACGAGGACACCACAAGGAATAAACTTCCTGTCCTTTGGTCAAGCACCTTCAGCTGAGCCCAGTGGCGACACATATTCAGGCTTGTTTAATATGGATTATGGATTTAAGAAGTTGCTGCCTGGTGGCATGAACAATAGTAAAGAAGCTGCAACATGTGCCAAGAGGGATGGCAGTGTCAAGGACGATAATCAAGCCAATCTAAGTGCGTCGTTATGGAGCATGAATCAAATGTCGACTAGAACTCCCCATGCTTCTGCACCTCGGGGTATAAGCTTCCTCTCGGCGGAGAAAGCAGCACAAGACAGCTCGCATCCTAATGAGTTCAACCATGCTTCATCGCCCATTCAAAGAAGAACAAGTGCAGCAGAAAAAACTTGCGACGAAATGCCGTTTAGGCAGTCGAGTTCCCTATTTCTAGCTGGACAGTCTTTAAATAATCAGTCTGCACTAAAGTGCAGTGTGGGTATCGCTAGCTCCTCAAAGACACCGTTCCTTGCAAATACAGAACCAAGTTCAATTCAAAAGGCTCTTCAGTCAACTTTAGCATTTGCGGCTAAGTTTGACTTGGGAGTTAAGTTTGGAACGTCCAATGGATCCACTAACATTACTTCCTCGATCAATCATTAGGCGGGAAGTTCAAAGGATAGATGAAGACTTTTTCAACCGTTGTTATGGTTAGAGGCAGATGAAGTTTATGGGTTTTTGTAATGACCTTGAGTTATATATTATACAATAATAATTGGGTTCCCAGTCAAAAATTTATAGATATTTAGTCAATTTTTTTAATACAAATACAGGATTTGCATAAAAACTATTGGGTTCACGGGAACCCATAACCTTAAAGCTGAATCCGCCCCTGGTTATGGTAGCACGCCCTGACTCATATGAGTTCCCAATCGTCTCTTTCTTCTTCCAGGCAACAATGCACTCCGAAACAACTCATGACTCTTTAGCTTCCTGTTTCGGATTTTCTGTTTGTTAACAAGTGCAACGCAGATTGCTTTAAGCTTAATGTCATAATGTTTACATAATGTATGTCAGTTTTGTGGTAAATAAAAATTCTTCTTTACTTGCCAAAGAAAATTTATGTCAGTATCTAAAGCGTAGTTACTTTAAGAATAATGTTATAATGTCTACATAAAGTAATTGGGTAAATAAACGTGAGGTTGGATTGATAGTTTTTTCAAGATGAGTATTGCTAATTATAGTTTCTTATTATTTCGGGAAAGCAATAATCTGTGTTGATGATTAGGCTAATTTTAGGTCACATTCTACCTATATAGAAGAGTGAGTGCATCAGTGAAAGCATACTAGTCTTCTTTGACATGCCAGCTTCATTCATAATACGGAAAAGGGCCAAAACCGCCCCTAGACTATTTGGTACAAAATTGACATTCATCCACCTATTGAGCTAAAAATACCCTCACCATTACCTTAGTGGCTCAATTATGCCCTTATTATTAATGGACTTATCTAAAAGAAATAGAAATATTTAATGATTATCCATGTGTTACCGTGCTATTAGCCTAAATATGAACTCTTGCTAAATTAAAAAGAAAAAAACTACCATAAACCTAGGTTTTGATTTATTTGCCTCAATTTTAAACCTTATCAATCCAAATCCGATTTTAAAAGACAATGTCACTTCTTCATCTTTAAGATTCTGCAAATGGAAGAATTTGCACCACTACATCAATAAGAAAAGTAACAATTTAAGAAAGAAAATGTTGAGTTTGTGTCACGACCCAAGTTCTCCCCCCGTGAACCCTCGTGACGACACCTAGTCCCTACGACTAGGTAAGCCTAACCTTGCGGAAAAAGGAATGAAAAATATAAAAGCTATCACTAACAGGTAAATTTAAACAAGGAAAAGAGATGTCGCTCGACGTTTACAATAATCACTTTCGGAAGTACTTAAACTCTCCCAAAACCCGGAATGTCATAAGTTACAAGCTACAGAAAGAAAACAGTGCTTCTAAACTCCAGAATCTATCAATGAAGAAAATACAAGAAGTCTTTAACTTGAGGAAGAGTAGATAGGGATTCCTAGGTCTGCGGACGTGGCAGATATATCTTGAAGTCTCTACAGTCGTCTCGCCTCACTAGTAATGCAGCGGATGTGAGGTACCTGGATCTACACGCGAAAAACATGTGCAGGAAAGGGCATGAGTACACCATAACGGTACCCAGTAAGTGCCAAGCCTAACATCGGTCGAGTAGTGACGAGATCAGGTCCGGGCCCTACTGGTATATATATAATACAATAAGATAGAATGAAATATCGCAGTAAAGATAAGAACTAAAAATTTAACGAGAATGAAATCACAGAAAAACAACAGCTCAGTACACATAGATAACAACATGGGATCTCCCAGGATACCTTCCCATAGTCCCAAACGTAAATGTGTAGGGTATCTCCCATGATATCGTACCGTAGTCCCAAACGTAAATGTGCAGGGATCTCCCGGAAAATCGTTCCGTAGTCCCAAAGTAAATATGCAATATAGGGGATCTCCCGGAATACCGTTCCGTAGTTCCAAAGTAAATATGCAGCTCAACCAAACGGAGATAACAATAACAGCAAGAAATCACAATTTAGGCTAAGCCCGAGTTAAGGAAGAACATGAAACTTTTACTAAAACATATTGCACTGAGTTCAGATAGGCAGTTAAGGCAGTTAAGACGGTTAACGCACGTAGGCATGCTTTCCTAAGCTAAACAGGATAGCTACATATACTAGTGTTGCTCAATTAAAGGAAAAATAAATATTTGCTTAATGAAAATAGGATTTTCAACAAATAGCCCGTATACGGACACGTCACCTCACGTACACGACGCTCATATATCAAATAGTACCAAATCCTAAAGGGAGTTCCCCCACACAAGGTTAGGCAAGCTACTTACCTCGCACCAAGCTCAAATCAATCTGAAGTCATGCTTTTGCCACGAGTATCCAACTCCGAGTGGCCCAAATCTAATCAAATCAATTACATAACATAAATATATCTACAGACAACTAATTAAGCTAATGAAATCAAAGCTAAGGAGAGAAAATAGAAAAACACCCAAAAATTCTCCTCGGGCCCACGTTTCGGAATCGGGTAAAAATTACAAATTATGAATATCCATTCACTCGCGAGATCACTCATGCAAAAATGATCCAAATCCGACGCCTAAATCCCACTCAATCTCAGATTTTTGGTTGGGGAACTTTTCCCCCAATTTCCCAATTTCCTTACTCACATTCCTTAATTTAATGAAGAAAAAAACTATGGAATAATGAAATATGATCAAAATAGGATTAGGAATCGTTACCCAATGATTTCCTTTGAAAAACTCTCGAAAAATCACCTTCCTCCGAGCTCAAAATCGAACTTTATGGAATGAACACCAAACCCATGAATTCTCTCCTTTTCTGCCAGACAAAATGAACCTACGGGCCCTTCTTCGCACTTGCGGTGCTGCACCTGCAGGAATTCCATCGCAGGTGCGGAAATCACTTAAGTGGGCTGGGACCGCATCTGCGAGCACTGGGCCGCACCTGTGAGCCCGCTCCTGCGATCCCTAACCGCTTTTGCGCCTCCGCTTCTGCGGACTTCTTACCGCATCTGCGAACCCAGCTGGTCTAAGCCAAATTACGCTTTTGTGGTTCCTTAGCCGCTTCTGCGGCTCAGCACCTGCAGTCCAAAATGCACAGGTGCGAAAACACTAGGTGCAACAACTTCCGCAATTTGCATAACTCCCAAACCAATCCGTTAAGCACTCGAAACTCACCGGAGGCCCCCGGGACCTCAACAAAATATACCAACCAATCCTAAAATACATACGAACTTAGTCGAGCCATCAAATCACCTCAAACAACGCTAAAAATACAAATCACCCTCTAATCCAAACTTAATGAACTTAAAACTTCAAATTTCCACAACCGATGCCGAAACATATCAAACCACGTCTGATTTACCCTAAATTTTGCACACAAGTCATATTCAACACTACTAACCTATTCCAACTTTCGGAATCGGATTCCGAGCTCGATATCAAAAATTTCATTACCGGTCCAAAACTCCAGAAGTTCGACTTTTACCATTTCAAGCCTAAATAAGCTACAGACCTCCAAAACACCATCTGGACACGCTCCTAAGTCCAAAATCACCCAATGGGGCCAACAAAATCGATGGAACTCAATTCCAAATCCGTCTTCACACTGTTCTGACCACAGTCCAAATTCTGAGACTTAATCTATCATTTAGGGATTAAGTGTCCCCAAACACTCCGGAAGTCAAAATGAATCACCCCGGCAAGTCACAATAGCAGAAAAAGATACAGGAAAGCAGTTAATAGGGGATCGGGGCATAAATTCTCAAACGATCGGTCGGTCATTACATCCTCCCCCTCTTAAAACATTTATTCGTCCTCGAACGAGCATAGAGACATACCTGAAGTGGTAAAAATATGAGATAACAGTTGTGCATATCCTGCTTGGTCTCCCAAGTCGCCTCCTTAACCAGCTGATGTTGCCACTGAACCTTTACTGATGCAATGTTCTTTGACCTTAGATTTTGAACTTGCCTGTCCAAAATAGCCACTGGCTCCTAAATATAAGATAGATCCTTGTCCAACTGGACTGAGCGGAAATCCAACACGTGAGACAGATCACTCTGATACCTCCGAAGCATCAAAACGTGAAATACCGGATGAACTCTTGCTAGGCTGGAATGTAAGGCAAGCTCATAAGTAACCTCCACAACACGACACCTCAAAGGGATAAATAAACCTTGGGCTCAACTTGCCCCTCTTTCCGAACCTCATAACGTCCTTCATAGGTAAAACTCGAAGCAAGACACGCTCTCCAACCATAAATGAAACATCGGGAACCTTCCGATCCGCATAACTCTTTTGTCTGGACTAGGCTGTGCGAAGTCTATCCTGAATTACCTTAACCTTCTCCAAAGCATCCTGAAACAATTCTATACCCAATAATCTAGCCTCGCCTAGCTCGAACCAATCCACTGGGGACCGACACCGCCTATCATACAGAGCCTTATACGGTAGCATCTGAATGCTAGACTAATAACTGTTGTTGTAGGCAAACTCCGCAAGTGGAAAGAACTAATCCCAAGAACCTCCAAACCCCATCACAAATGCACGGAGCATATCCTCAAGAATATGAATAGTGCGCTCGGACTGTCCGTCCGTCTAGGGATGAAATGTTGTGCTCAACTCCACCCGAGTACCCAAATCATGCTGTATGGCTCTCCAGAACCATGATAAAGATGATATATACCGGAACACCATGAAGTCTGACAATCTCGCGGATATAAACTCGAGCCAGCTGCTCGAAAGAATAGGTAGTCATCACAGGAAGGAAATGAGCCGACTTGGTCAGCCTATCTACAATCACTCAAATTGTATCAAACTTCCATTGAGTCCGTGGGAGTCCAACAACAAAATCCATAGTGATCCGCTCCCATTTCCACTTCGAAATCTCTAACTTCTGAAGCAATTCACCTGGTCAATGATGCTCATACTTCACCTGCTAGAAATTTAGACACCGAGCAACATACTCTACTATGTCATTCTTTATCGTACGCCACCAATAATGCTGTCTCAAGTCCTGATACATTTTCACAACACCCGGATGAATAGAGTACCGCGAGCTATGAACCTCGTGAAGAATCAACTCACGCAAACCATCCACATTAGGCACACACAGCCTACCTTGCATTCTAAATGCACCATCGTCCCCAATAGTAACCTCCTTAGCATCATCGTGCCGAACTGTGTCCTTAAGGACAAGCAGATGGGGTCATCATACTGGTGCTCCCTGATACGATCATAAAGAGAAGACCGGGAGACAACATAAGCCAATACTCGACTCGGCTCAGAAATATCCAATCTCACAAACTGGCTGGCTAAGGCCTGAACATTCATCGCCATAGACCTCTCTACTGCTGGTAAATATGCTAAACTCCCCAAACTCTCTGCCCGACGACTCAAGGCATCGGCCACCACATTGGCCTTACCCGGGTGGTACAAAATAGTAATATCATAGTCCTTAAGCAGCTCTAACCACCTCCTCTGACGTAAATTAAGATCCTTTTGCTTGAACAGATGCTGCAAATTTCGGTGATCAGTATAAATCTCACAAGGTACACCGTACAAATAGTGCCTCCAAATCTTCAAGGCATGAACAATAGCTGCTAACTCAAGGTCATGGAAATGATAGTTCTTTTCATGCACCTTCAGCTGTCTGGACGCGTAGGCAATCACCTTACGGTCCTGCATCAACACCGCACCGAGGCCAACTCGCGACGCATCACAATAAACTGAATAAGACTCCGAACCTGAAGGCAATACCAATACTGGGGCTGTAGTCAAAGTTGTCTTGAGCTTCTGAAAGCCCTCCCCACACTCTTCCGTCCACCTGAACGGAGCACCCATCTAGGTCAGTCTGGTCATATGTGCTTTTATAGATGAAAATCCCTCAACAAATCGATGGTAATAATCTGCCAAACCAAGAAAACTCCGGATCTCTATAGCTGAGGATGGTCTGGGCCAACGAGTCCGAAACCAAAATAAAAAATTTTTGGACTCAAAATACGGTTCTACAGTTTTAAAAAAAATTACTTTTCTACCTAAAACGCCGTATTATACTGCGTTTTACTTTAACGGAATTTTAATCGTTAAAGTAAAACGAAGTATAATATTGGGTTTTACATTATGTGTGCTTAGTCCCAAAGAAATGGAAATGTTTTGTCGTGGGAAAACGTGCATCTTTTAAAACGCATACACTGTGTTTTACATGTGTGCTTAGTCCGCCTCACGAATTGTACAGCGGGTAAAAGCCTTGATGCTATTCCTGTCTTTTTCATTTCTCAAGGTCCCCCCTCCCCTACTAATACTTTCATGCTTAAATTTTTCTTTTTCTTTTTATATCTTCTTTTACCAATATTAAGGTACTCTTATTTGTTTTTCCAATGTCGCTTTCTCTACATCATTAAGATAATAAAATTACAAAACCATAAGTATAGAGTATTTTGTTATTCAATTTTCTCACATTATTAATAACTTCAAATTATTAATTAATAATACTGAAATTATTAATAACGTCATTCTTTTGCAACATGTTAATTAATAAGGAAAGAGTGACATATAAAATAGAATAGATGAAGAATTGTTTAGGAGTTATATTCAATTTCACAAATGTAAAGATTTTATTTTGGTGTCTGTGTGTGCCTATTTTAGTGTATTATTCGTCTATTAAAATTTGAACATGCATGAAGAATGTTTTTGCTTAGGAATTTTTACATTCTTATGCCATATAGTAAACTATATTACTCTCCATGCTTAACTTTTAATATAATTACCTTCTACATACGTAATTACCATTTATGTACCATTTTAGGATTTTAATGGTATTAATTAATCTCATAATTTTACTCAACCGTATATTCTCACTCCTCCAAGTTTCTCTCTCCAAATCCCCACGATTTCCTCTTCAATCACCCATGATTTCCTCTTCTAAAACCAGCGAAAATCTGTAACCCCTCCACCATTGACAACCATTAAAAAGCTTTGAAGCTTTGAATTCGAATTTGGATTTTCAAAAGACATTGTTTGTTTGGATTGGATGTTGTTGTAAAGAATTGAGAATTCTCTCTACGTATCCCTCTATCTCTCTATCCCAAATTTCAGTAATATAAGAGGAAAGGAAAAGAGAGCAGTAATTCCACCATTGACAGCCATTAAAAAGCTTTGAAGCGTCTTATAAATTATTTTTTGTTTGGATTGAGTGTTGTTGCAAATAATTGGGAATATGGTTTGGAGTTTGTATCTCAATTTTGAGGGGGTTTTGGTGAAGATTAAACTTGGTTTTGGCTGAATTTCAGATTGAAAGAAGAAGAAGAAGAAGAAGAAGAAGACACGACATACATTATATTGCAGAAATTGCAGATAAATTATGGATAAATTGGAGAAAAGTTGTATTCTGTTGTTTATTTATTTTTCTTTTATTCATTCAACTATTGTATGAAAGTTGAACAATATTTGTATAAAAATTATATTTAAGTGGTATGGTATTATATTGCAGTTGTATATAACTTAGTAGAAATAATGTACGAAAATTGTAGATAATTTATAGATAAGTTGTATAATATATAATTAGTTGTATGAAATTTATTTTTACTATGTATAAATCAAATACAAAATATACAAAAGACATATTGTATAAATTTTATATAAAATTTATATGTAAGTTTTATGTTATTGTAGTTGTACTTAACTGGGTAAAAATAATGTGTGGTAATTGTACATAAGTTGTATTCCTCTATAACGGGAGATGTTGGCATATCATGTAACTTTAGTGTTCCAGACGAACATGCATGAAAATAAAAATAAATTTTGTTATGAACAATTTGTAGAATTCTTTTAGATAATTTGTAGAAACATTGAAATTCTGTATTTTCATATTAATTTTTCAAATGATATGTAGTTTTATTGTAGAATAAATGTAGAAAATTTGTAGATATTGTGAAAATACATACTGATATACACCATAGTTAAATGAATAAAAGAATATAATTTTATGATAGTAAATTGTGCATCCGCACCTCATGCTCAGTTCTGCAAAGTCAAGAAGACATTTTGTGCATCCTCACTCAACTCACGTAACTTTCCTCAATTCTGTGTCTCCTAAAACAAGCCATTGTGAGTCGTATTTAACTCATTCCTCACATTCAACCCATTATACAAATTCACGCCTCTTTAAATACAATACAATCATACTTTTTTGAATTTAGAGGTATAACAATATATATATAACTTAAAAAATATCTTCTCCTCTGCACAAGTTAGCTCCAAAACAGACGAAGTGGAATTACAAGCTCCTATCAAAATTTTTAACACAAAAACACAAAGCTCAAAAATAAAAGTCAGCTCTTGCCAGCAAAATCAATATAACCATAAAGACACTCAAAGTTTTATTCAACTTTCATACAATAGTTAAATGAATAAAAGAAAAATAAATAAACAACAGAATATAATTTTTCTACAACTTATCTATAATTTATCTACAATTTCTGCAATATAATGCATGTCATGTCTTCTTCTTCGACGAGTTTCAATCTGAAATTCAGCGAAAATCAAGTCTAATCTTCACCAAACCCCTCAAAATTGAGATATAAAATCCAAATCATACAATTATTTGCAACAACACCCAATCCAAACAAATAATGATTTTTGAAAACCTAAATTCGAAATTCTCTAAATCTCCCATAGCTATCTCAATTTCCATTCAGTTGTTGCATAATTGGGATTTTGTACATAATTGCGTTTGTTGCAGAAGAATTGCAGAAGATTTAGTCATTTTTGATTTGTCAAATCAGAAAAAAGGTTGAAACAGAGTGTATCGCAAAAATAGAGTATGGAAAATATGAAACAAAGCCGATGATAATTATGAATGTACGTGATTTTTGTTGTGGAAGATCTTGAAGAATATTTAATTCCCCAATTTTAGAGCGCCTAAATAAGGAATCATACAACTACAATGATTCCTTATTTAATGCATTGTCTATATTTGTAGAAATACTATTATCATGAAGGGTAATATGCAAACTATGAACATATTTGGTAATATAGTTTTCTATATGGTATAGGAATAAAAATTTCCCGCTTAGGAATTTTTACATTCTTATGCCATATAGTAAACTATATTACCCTCCATGCTTAACTTTTAATATAATTACCTTCTACATACCTAATTACCATTTATGTACCATTTTAGGATTTTAATGGTATTAATTAATCTCATAATTTTACTCAACCGTATATTCCCACTCCTCCAAGTTTCTCTCTCCAAATCCCCACGATTTCCTCTTCAATCACCCATGATTTCCTCTTCTAAAACCAGCGAAAATCTGTAACCCCTCCACCATTGACAACCATTAAAAAGCTTTGAAGCTTTGAATTCGAATTTGGGTTTTCAAAAGACATTGTTTGTTTGGATTGGATGTTGTTGTAAAGAATTGAGAATTCTCTCTACGTATCCCTCTATCTCTCTATCCTAAATTTCAGTAATATAAGAGGAAAGGAAAAGAGAGCAGTAATTCCACCATTGACAGCCATTAAAAAGCTTTGAAGCGTCTTATAAATTATTTTTTGTTTGGATTGAGTGTTGTTGCAAATAATTGGGAATATGGTTTGGAGTTTGTATCTCAATTTTGAGGGGGTTTTGGTGAAGATTAAACTTGGTTTTGGCTGAATTTCAGATTGAAACAAGAAGAAGAAGAAGAAGAAGAAGAAGAAGAAGAAGAAGAAGAAGAAGAAGAAGAAGAAGAAGAAGAAGAAGAAGACATGACATACATTATATTGCAGAAATTGCAGATACATTATGGATAAATTGGAGAAAAGTTGTATTCTGTTGTTTATTTATTTTTCTTTTATTCATTCAACTATTGTATGAAAGTTGAACAATATTTGTATAAAAATTATATTTAAGTGGTATAGTATTATATTGCAGTTGTATATAACTTAGTAGAAATAATGTACGAAAATTGTAGATAATTTATAGATAAGTTGTATAATATATAATTAGTTGTATGAAATTTATTTTTACTATGTATAAATCAAATACAAAATATACAAAAGACATATTGTATAAATTTTATATAAAATTTATATGTAAGTTTTATGTTATTATAGTTGTACTTAACTGGGTAGAAATAATGTGTGGTAATTGTACATAAGTTGTATTCCTCTATAACGGGAGATGTTGGCATATCATGTAACTTTAGTGTTCCAGACGAACATGCATGAAAATAAAAATAAATTTTGTTATGAACAATTTGTAGAATTCTTTTAGATAATTTGTAGAAACATTGAAATTCTGTATTTTCATATTAATTTTTCAAATGATATGTAGTTTTATTGTAGAATAAATGTAGAAAATTTGTAGATATTGTGAAAATACATACTGATATACACCATAGTTAAATGAATAAAAGAATATAATTTTATGATAGTAAATTGTGCATCCGCACCTCATGCTCAGTTCTGCAAAGTCAAGAAGACATTTTGTGCATCCTCACTCAACTCACGTAACTTTCCTCAATTCTGTGTCTCCTAAAACAAGCCATTGTGAGTCGTATTTAACTCATTCCTCACATTCAACCCATTATACAAATTCACGCCTCTTTAAATACAATACAATCATACTTTTTTGAATTTAGAGGTATAACAATATATATATAACTTAAAAAATATCTTCTCCTCTGCACAAGTTAGCTCCAAAACAGACGAAGTGGAATTACAAGCTCCTATCAAAATTTTTAACACAAAAACACAAAGCTCAAAAATAAAAGTCAGCTCTTGCCAGCAAAATCAATATAACCATAAAGACACTCAAAGTTTTATTCAACTTTCATACAATAGTTAAATGAATAAAAGAAAAATAAATAAACAACAGAATATAATTTTTCTACAACTTATCTATAATTTATCTGCAATTTCTGCAATATAATGCATGTCATGTCTTCTTCTTCGACGAGTTTCAATCTGAAATTCAGCGAAAACCAAGTCTAATCTTCACCAAACCCCTCAAAATTGAGATATAAAATCCAAATCATACAATTATTTGCAACAACACCCAATCCAAACAAATAATAATTTTTGAAAACCTAAATTCGAATTTCTCTAAATCTCCGATAGCTATCTCAATTTCTATTCAGTTGTTGCATAATTGGGATTTTGTACATATTTGCGTTTGTTGCAGAAGAATTGTAGAAGATTTAGTCATTTTTGATTTGTCAAATCAGAAAAAAGGTTGAAACAGAGTGTATCGCAAAAACAGAGTATGGAAAATATGAAACAAAGCCGATGATAATTATGAATGTACGTGATTTGTGTTGTGGAAGATCTTGAAGAATATTTAATTCCCCAATTTTAGCGCGCCTAAATAAGGAATCATACAACTACAATGATTCCTTATTTAATGCATTGTCTATATTTTTAGAAATACTATTAGCATGAAGGGTAATAGCAAACTATGAACATATTTGGTAATATAGTTTTCTATATGGCATAGGAACAAAAATTTCCCTTTTGCTTGACGGTAAGTATGATATAAGCCATTTAAGTATTCAAGTTGTTGGGATTGAAAGAAAGAATTTAGTTCTATAAATTGATAGCTTAAGGAATTTTTACTTCATCACAATAAATTAATTTGGGTACATTATATATAATAGAATTATTACCAATTTTTGTTACAAATCAATATTTTTTGAAAAAGAGTTACCTGCAATAATTTCCACACAATCAGTGCATATAGACGTTAAACCAAATCTTTACTGTCAAACGTTAAACCAAATCCTTGGTAAGGAGTGCTTCCCCGAGAACAAATTTAATCGGGCTCCAATTGAGGTACTGAATAGTGGATCGGAAATTTAAAAAAAAAAATCTTTTCTGCCAATTTCACATGGTGCCATACTTAGACATTTTTTTTAATTGCTTGATCAGATGTGTGGTTTATGCACTGCCATTTCGAGCGTCACATAAGCTGGGGAATGGATATGCCATTCATTGTTAAGGATGGAAAAGGCTTGGATGAGAAACTTCTGCCTCCACCTCCAGATATGCCCAATGTTGATTCGATTAATCTTAGAATATATAAAACTTATTAATTTTGAGAGTCCCTAAAAATATTAATTATTCAATGATTTAATTTATTTGTTTGTTGTATAACGTAGCTTTGGATTGTCTATGATATTGCTTTTACAATGTCTACTAAATGTATAATGCGTCATGAATAAATGAAAGTCTTGTTACTTTTATGAATTTTCTTGAAGAAGGTTCACGTGAATTTAGTGATAATTAATTTTGAAAAACCACCACTGATTATTAACATTGCCTCATTAGTAAAAATCAAGTCACTCAATCAAAATACATCTTGGTTGTAAGCTAGTAAGAAGATGAATAAAATCTCCCATTTTAAGTTAATAAGATTGAGCAGTAAAATGTAATTTTATTATCTAAATAATGTAGAGAAAGTGACAGTGG
>MU753444.1:6987-20391 GCA_026770625.1 Nicotiana glauca | reverse complement strand
GGGGCGCTTGAGAAATGAAAAAGACAGGAATAGCACCAAAGCTCTTACCCGCTGTACAATTCGTGAGCCTTACTAAGCACATATGTAAAACGCAGTATTACAAGATGCACGTTTTCCCACGGCAAAACATTTCCATTTCTTTGGGACTAAGCACATATAAGGTAAAACGCAATATTATACTGCATTTTACTTTAACGATTAAAATTCCGTTAAAGTAAAACGTAGTATAATACGGTATTTTAGGTAGAAAAGTAATTTTTTTTAAAACTGTAAAAATGTATTTTGAGTCCAAAAAGTTGTTATTTTGGTTTCGGACTCCTGGGCCAACTCTGCACTGCCTCCACCTTCTTCGGATCCACCTTGATCCCTTCACTCGACACTACGTGACCCAAAAATTCCACGGAATCCAACCCGAACTCACATTTTGAGAAATTTACATATAATTTCTTTTCTCTCAAGGTCTGAAGCACTGTCCTCAGGTGTTGCTCATGATCTTCCCGACTTTGGGAGTACACAAAATTGTCATCAATAAAGACAATGATGAAGAGTCAAGATATGGCTGGAATACACTGTGCATCAATTGCATAAATGCTGCTGAGGTGTTGGTCAGCCCAAATGATATAACAAGGAACTCGTAATGACCATATCGAGTCCTGAAAGCAGTCTTTGGATATCTGGCTCCCGAATCTTCAACTGATGATAACCTGAATGCAAATCAATCTTGGAAAACACTCAAGCACCTTATAACTGATCAAACATTTCATCAATACGACGCAAAGGATACCAATTCTTCACTGTAACTTTGTTCAACTGACGATAATTAATGCACAAACGCATAGAACCATCTTTTTTCTTCACAAATAAGACAGGAGCATCCCAAGGTGACACACTTGGCCGAATAAAGCCCTTATTAAGCAATTCCTGTAACTATTCCTTCAACTCCTTCAACTCAAGAGGGGCCATACGATAAGGAAGAATAGAGATGAGCTGAGTGCTCGGCAACAAATCTATGCCAAAATCAATATCTCTGTCAGACGGCATGCCCGAAAGATCAGTTGGAAACACATCAGGGAAATTCCTCAGTACTGGGATTGAATCAACTGTACAGGTATCAATACTGACATCTCACACATAAGCTAGATACGCGTCACATCCCTTCTCAACCAGTCCTTGAGCTTTAAGAAATGAAATAACTCTACTGGGAGTGTAATCTAAAGTACCCCTCAACCCTAATCGCGGTACCCCTTGCATAGCCAGCATCACGGTCTTGGCGTGACAATCAAGAATAACATAATGGGGCGATAACCAGTCCATGCCTAAGATAACATCAAAATCTACCATGCTAAGTAATAATAAATTGGCTCTGGTCTCAAAACCAGTAAGAGTTATCAAACACGACCGATACAGACGGTCCACAATAAGAGAATCTCCCACAAGAGTAGACACATAAACAGGGAAACTCAAAGAATCCCGAGATATGCCCAAATGCGATGTGAAATAAGAGGACACATAGGAATAAGTGGAGCCTGAATCGAATAGAACCGATACATCTATATGACAGACTGGAACAATACCTGTAATGACAGAATTGGAAGTAACAGCCTTTGTACGAGTAGGAAGGGCATAATATCTGGCCTGGCCTCCCCCTCTAGGGCAACCTTTACCACCCTGACCTCCTCCTCTAGCTGGCTGAGCAGGTGGAGTGGCGACTGGTGCTGTAATATTAGCCTGAGAACCCTGTGGAGCACGATGTGGCTGAGAAGTCTGTTGAGGTGCACCCCTTCTAAGCATGGGACAACCCCTCACTATATGGCGAGTTTCACCACACCCAAAACAAGATCTGGGAAGGCGTGGTGGCTGTGACTGGCTCGGTCCAGGTCTTTTGGACTGACCACTGAAAGCACCTTGTACAAGAGGCACACTAGATACTGGAGATGCATAATAAGGCTCCTGAGATCTCGGAAGAGCTAGAATATCACTGGCAACTAGAAGGGCTAAACGAACGGGGCGGCTCACATAGCCCCTACCATGACGAACTGCAACTAGGGCATGTGCATCCGAATAATGGCCCGACTTTCGAGAACTCTTGTCCTCTCTCTCCTCCCTATCCCGAGCAAGCATGCCCTATACTCTCCTAGAAATACTCACCACCTGCTGATATACGATATTTATCTCTAACTTCCGGGCCATGATGGACCTGATGCTGGGAATGAGCCCCTCAATAAATTGGAGAATCTTCTCTCGAACTGTAGAGACCAAGGTCGATGCATGTCTAGCCAACTCACTGAAATAGACAACATACTCTGAAACAGTCATATTACCTTGGCGCAACTGCTCAAACTCCACATGCCATACGTCCCTGAGTCTCTGATGGACATACTCTCTAAAAAACATGTCCAAGAACTGAGTCCATGTAAGGGAAGCTGCCTTAGCCGGACTGTCTAACTCAAAAGTACGCCACCACTGATAGGCTACCCCTTGAAGCTGAAAGGCAGAGAAAGACACCCCACTCGACTCTGCTATGCCCATAGTGCGGAGGATACGGTGGCACTCCCCCCAGAAATCCTTGAGCATCCTCTAATGCTAGACCACTGAATGTAGAAGGGTCGTACTTCTTATACCTTTCAAGCCTCCGCTCCTCCTCCTCTGAAGCTACTGCCCTATCCTCGGGATGAACTGGGGCTACATATGGTAGCGATATAACCTCTGAGATGTGATTGACCTGAACCCGCTGCTCTGGGTACGGGCCGCGGGAGTTTGTGCTCCTCCCCCAGCATGGGATGTGGCTACAGCAAGGGGAATCAATCGTGCTTGAGCTAGAGTGTTGTACATGCTCATGAACAATGCAAGGGTCTCTTGGAGAGCTGGATTAATAGTAGTAGTAGTAGGCGTATCAGGTGCCTGTGCTCCGGCAGGAGCTACTGGTGACTCCTCTGCACCAGATCGCCCGGGTGCTCTAGCTGCACCACGTGCGCGTCCTCGGCCTCTACCCCAGCCCCGACATCTGGCAGCTCTAGAAGGGGGCACAAGTGTCTGGTCATCTCCGGTAGCACGTGTCCTCACCATCTGTGAAAGAATAGAAGACAAAAATTTAGAATTTCGAAGTCAATGATCTCGCACGACAAGTAATCAAATGAAGTGGAATTTCCTAACAGTTTCATACCCTCCCGAAGATAAGTACAGACGTCTCTGTAACGATCCATGAGACTCTAATAAACCGGCTTGTGACTCACAACTCCTACAAACCTAGAGCTTTGATACCAAATTGTCACGACCCTTCTCTCCGTGAACCCCCGTGACGGCACCTAATCCCTACGACTAGGTAAGCCCAACATTGCGGAAAAGGGAATGAAAAACATAAAAGCTATCACTAACAGGTAAATTTAAAAAGGAAAAGAGATGCCTCTCGGCATTTACAATAATCACTTTCAAAAGTACTTAAACTCCCCCAAAACCCGGAATGTTATAAGTCACAAGCTACAGAAAGAAAACAGTGCTTCTAAACTCCAGAACCTATCAACAAAGAAAATACAAAAATTCTTTAACTCGAGGAAGAGTAGATAGGGACTCCCAGGTCCGCGGACGTGGCAGATAAACCTTGAAGTCTCTACAGTTGTCTCTCCTCAATGGTAATGCAGTGAGGTACCTAGATCCGTACACGAAAAATATGTGCAGGAAGGGGCATGAGTACACCACAATTGTACCCAATAAGTGCCAAGCCAAAACTCTATCGAGTAGTGACGAGATCAGGTCCAGGACCTACTAGTATATATAATAAAATAAGATAGAATAAAATATCGAAGTAAAGATAAGTACTAAAAATTTAATGAGAATGAGATCGTAGAAAAATAATAGCTCTGTACACAGAGATAACAACAGGGGATCTCCTGAGATACCGTCCTCTAGTCCCAAACGTAAATGTGTAGGGGGATCTCTCTGGATACTGTCCCGTAGTGCCAAACGTAAATGTGTAGGGGCCCCTCCCGGAATACCATTCCGTAGTCCCAAAGTAAATATGCAATACAAGGGGATCTCCTAGAATACCGTTCTGTAGTCCCAAAGTAAATATGCAGCTCAACCGAATGAGGATAAACTTTACAGCAAGAAACCACAATTAAGGCTAAGTCCGAGTCAAGGAAGAACAGGAAAATTTTACTAAAACATGCTGCACAAAGTTCAGATAAGCAGCTAAGGCAGTTAAGACAGTTAAGGCACGTAGGCATGCTTTCCTAAACTAAACAGGATAGTTACATGAACTAGTGTTGCTCAATTAAAGGAAAAGCAGATATTTGCTTAATGAAAACATGGTTTTTCAACAAATAGCCCATGTACGCACTCGTAACCTCACATACACAATTCTCATATATCAACAGTACCAAATCCTAAAAGAAGTTCCCCCACACAAGGTGGCAAGCCACAACCTCGAACCAAGCTCAAATCAATATGAATTTATGCTCTTTCCACGAGTATCCAACTTCAAATGGCCCAAATCTAATCAAATCAATTACATAACATAAATATAGCTACAAACAACTAATTTAGCCAATGAAATCAAAGCTAAGGCAAGAAAATAGAAAAAGACCAAAAACTCCTCCCCGGGCCCACATCTCGAAATCGGGTAAAAGTTATAAATTATGAACACCCATTCACTCACGAGATCACTCGTGCAAAAATCATCCAAATCCGACGCCTAAATCCCACTCAAATCTCAGATTTTTGGTTGGGGAACGTTTTTCCACTTTCCCAACTTCCTCTCTCACATTCCTTAATTTAGTGAAGAAAACAACTATGGATTAATGAAATATGATCAAAATAGGATTAGGAATCGTTACCCAATGATTTCCTCTGAAAAACTCTAAAAAAATCACCTTCTTCCGAGCTCAAAATTGAAGCTTATGGAATGAACACCAAACCCTCAAATTCTCTCTCTTTTTTTTTGCCAGACAAAACACACCTGCGGGAATTCCATCGCAGGTGCGGAAATCACTTAAGTTGGCTGGGACCGCATCTGCGAGCGCGCTCCTACGGTCCCCAACCGCTTCTGCGGATTCCTTGCTGCATCTGAGGACCTAGCTGGTCTAGGCCAAATTCCGCTTCTGTGGTTCCTTAGCCGCTTCTGCGGCTCCGCACCTGTGGTCCAAAATGCGCAGGTGCGAAAACACCAGGTGCAACAACTTCGGCAATTTGCATAAGTCCTTAACCAATCCGTTAAGCACCCGAAACTCACCCGAGACCCCTGGGACCTCAACCAAACATACCAACCAATCCTAAAATATCATACTAACTTAGTCGAGCCCTCAAATCACCTCAAACAACGTTAAAAACACAAACCACCCTCCAATCCAAACTTAATGAACTTAGAACTTCAAATTCCCACAATCGATGCCGAAACCTATCAAACCACGTCCGATTTATCCTAAATTTTGCACACAAGTCATATTCAACACTACTGACCTATTTCAACTTCCGAAATCGAATTCCGACCCCGATATCAAAAATTCTATTACCGGCCCAAAACTCCAGAAATTCGACTTTCGCCATTTAAAGCCTAAATAAGCTACGATCCTCCAAAATACCATCCGGACACGCTCCTAAGTTCAAAATCACCCAATGGAGCTAACGGAATTGACAAACTCCATTCCAGAGCCGTGTTCTCACTGTTCCAACCACAGTCCAAATTATAAGACTTAACCTCTTATTTAGGGACTAAGTGTCTCAAAATACTCCGAAACTCAAAATGAATCCCCCCGGCAATTACAATAGCGGATAAAGATACGAGGAAGCAGTTAATACGGGATCAGGGAGAAAATGGTCAAAACAACCGGTCGGGTCGTTACAGTTTGGAAAATAAAATAGGTGTGAGAATAAAATTCGGGATCTTGACTTAGAAAGTAATTCATTAAATGTGTATAAAATAGGTATGAGGAAAAAAATTCATCATCTCCTCCTCTGATTCAATTTCATGGAGATTGGAGAAGAAACGGGGGAGTTGGCAATATGGCATGTCCTTTTTTCGAGCGACTATAAAGAAATCATAATGGGTATTTCTTTTAAAATTTTTGGTGAGGTTTTAAATTTAGATCAATGGGTCCAGTGACACGTGGATATTAATTAAAAATATTTTTGAAATAAGTTTGTTAGTTAATAAGAACATAAGTGAGCCACTAAGATAATGTAGGGACATTTTGGTTTAATAGGTGGAAGGAGGGCATTTTTGTACCAAATCAAATAGTCTAACGACAGTTTTCGCCTTTTCCCATTTTTTTCGTCACTCACATTTATATACATTTAATGAAGGGAAAAGATCCAAAATTATCCCTCTACTATGGTATATTATTTACTTCTGTCACTCGTTATACTTTTCGTTTAAATCTATCCCTACCGTTAACAAATTTTGCATAATTTTCCCTAACCCTAACGTCCCTCCACCGTGGCAGCCAACACCTCTAATATTTTGTCCATGTCAGCTGCCAAGTCAGCAGTCCAAAATTCAATTTCTATAATTTTTCCTTTTTTTTAAAACCTCAAATTCAAATTTCCAAGAGACCTAGCAGCTTATGGTGTCTGAATCTTCTCCAAACCGAATCAAATATCAGTACAAGCTTCGCAAGGTATTTCCCACAAGAAATTTAAGCACCCAATTGATTTGAGTCACAACTTGGATGAATTTCCAGATCTGGGAGCCTCGACACTGTCAATCGCATTTTACGGATTTGCTTATAATTCTAGGTTTCGAGGGGTTTTCAACGATTTGGTTGTCAAATTTAGAACAAACATACCTCAAACCTCCAAAAATGCAAACCCACATTCCAAGTTCTAAGCTCGGCAATGATGGACTAGTTTTAAACCCTAAATCACTGATGGGATTTCAAACCCAACTTCCAAATCCAAGTTTCAAGAGAAGAGATCAACGATAAATTTTTAGGTAAACACCAGATTTCTCAATGAAGAACAAGAATTAGTGAGATATCATATTTTTGAAGCAAATCATGAGGAACAAATATGAAGCAGATATTTTGGATAATTTTTGTAGTTAAACCCCTGATTTCTCAATGAAGAAAAAGAACAAATAATGTTCTATTGATTGTGTTTGAACCATTTGGCGGCTGTTATGGAAAGTGAGTTGAACATTAAGCACCTAGTCATACTGACTGCTCACACAGGATATGAGAGAGTCATCTTCTTCTGCAAATATTTCTTCTTTCACTTTATATTTGTGTTGTCCTTCTCTTCAAAAGGATTGAGAATGCACTTATGAGCAGATTTTTCATTTTGAATTTTTCTTTCTGAACACAAAAGTATAAATTCCTTTGTCGTTTCCCTTTACTGATTTCAATTTTATACCTGCAGCCTTGAGGAACTTAGCTTCAGAGCACTTTCATTTGTTATAGTTGAAGCTACTATTTGAACTTGTAGCTGAAATAGTCAAGTTTGTCTTCCATGGCCAAATAGTTGGTCATAGATCTAAACTTACCGCTGGGTTTTCACTATTGTCATTTCTTACAGTTGTAAATTGTTTCATACTCTGTTAAATTTGATTTTGCTGCAGTGATTACTCTATCATTGGTTTAACATATCATTTTCCCATATTTTGTGGCTTACGATAAAATTTTTTTTGATGTCTAAAAAGAAAGTCAGATCTTGATCCATTTGGTGGTGAATGACATGAGGCTATCTAATTTGGCAGCTGATATAGACAAAATATTAGAGGGATTGGATGCCACAATGTATGGACGTTAGGGTTAGGGGATATTATGCAATCTTTGTTAACAGTGGGGATAGATTTGGATGAAAAATATTACGGGTGACAGAAGTAAATAATATACCATAGTAGAGGAATAATTTTGGCCTTTTCCCTTTAATGAATTACTTCCTAAGTCAAGATCCCAAATTTTATTATCATACCTATTTCATTTTATTCCAAAACTCAACATATTCTTTCTTAAATTGTTACTTTTCTTGTTGATGTAGTGGTGCAAATTCTTCCATTTACAGAATCTAAAAGATGAAGAAGTGACATTGTCTTTTAAAATCTGATTTGGATTAATAGGGTTTAAAATTGAGGCAAATCAATCAAAACCTAGGTTTATGGTAGTTTTTTCTTTTTAATTTAGTAAGGGTTTATATTTAGGCTAATAGCACGGTAACACATGGATAATCATTAAATTTTTCTATTTCTTTTAGGTAAGTCCTTTAGTAATAAGGGCATAATTGAGCCATTAAGATAAAAGTGAGGGTATTTTTGGCTCAATAGGTGGATGGATGTCATTTTTGTACAAAATCGAATAGTCTAAAAGACAGTTTTGGCCCTTTTTCATTTATAATATATTTACCTCTATTGTTCATATTATTATGTTAATTGCCATCATAAAATTAAGTAAATAAAGCAAACTTTTGGGGCATTATCCGTCTTAATAGAATTAGTGCATTATCCGTCTTAATAGAATTGTAGAAGGAACAAATTTGTGTAAAACTGTATGGTGATAGACATTGGACGATGTGATAAGTTGTTCGAACATTTCGAGACGTATCTCATTTCAACTGCCAAACTAAGAAATCCACGGCCCTATTCAATACATATGAGCCAGTTTGAATGGGTCGTCGACAGGTTCACTATTGTGGAGTATGTTCCAAAGAATAATGAAAAGAAGGCATTATTACCTCCTCCGCCTCCGAGGAGACTAAATAGGATTTCCTTCCTCGATGTCAAACAACAACCTTGCAATGTTGAATTTGGTTAGCTATTCTCACTTTTCACTTCCAAATGATTTAACTTCTATTCATCATCTTTAAAGTCAACATATGCTAAGGTTGAGTTATCAGAACCAAATGCAAAATTAACAAAAATAACTATTTTCGGATCATAGAAAGAGATACCGAAACTGATGGCCGGAAACTAAGGGAGAAGGGAAAGTTACTATTTCTAACTCTCCCTAGAAGAGAGTAGCATGATATCACATCAACTATCAAAAGGTGGTTCCTTAAACATCTGTATTTGTTTCCAACTAGTCTATGTCTTACAACAACTTGATTACTTAGAACTCATGGTGGATCTTAACACTGATTTACCTACATTTCTTCTTTGTTCATAACAATAGATCTACTAGTTGTGGTGGCAAATTATGGGGCAATTTAATACATCACTAATCAAGCTATGAGATTTCAAGAGGTCATAGTTATGGACAACAAGTAAGTCATTTAATCTTCTATCACATAAGAAAATATCTAGCTAATTAATACTCATAAATGTACAGGAAGAAACCTCTTTTGTTCTCTATATGGGAAGCAAGCAATGAAGGAATTGAATTATTGAGGCAAGTGAGGCAACTACAAGAATATCATGTTATTCTTGCGAAACGAGTAGCTACCACCAAATACCGTGGTGGTAAGATCACGATCTTTACTTTTTCTACATATGAATAACACACTTTCTTTATTAACAAATTTTGCAAACACATTTTCCCGTTTGGCAACAAGATACAACTCGACAATCTTAATCAATCTCCTCTATGTGCAAGCAACTAAATACGGAATTGGTACAATACAAATTGTGTTTAAAATGAATCACATCATTATTTAACTGTTGTTACATATATGAAAAAATTATTTCATGATATTTATGGTATTAATTATGGGGCAAAGGACAAAAAACAAATGCTAATGGCATATACTTTGAAAAGCTCATCGGAGTCACCTTTATCACTGAATCTGTTAACTCTGGTATTAATGGAGCTGATGAAGAAGATGTTAATGGAGAAGAAGGAAAATGTAAAGGTTTGATATAGTCAAAGCTATTTAATTCAACACTTGGGCCTCAGACAAATAAGACAGTAGGGCCGCCTGCTCATTCAGTGACAATTGGGCCATCTGCTCAATTTGTACAGACACATCAATTAGATAGAGTTAAAATATTGGATCCCATTCTGGATCCTTCTATTCCTACATGAGTTTATTATATAGGATTCCTTAGGTATTCATTTTATCATTCCTTTAGCCAACAATAGTCAGACACTTTTATAAGATCCTTTTATTATTTTATTTTCTTAGCTCATAAATTGTATGCATGGGTACACATTTCAGAAAGGCAAGCAGAAAATTGTTCAATACTCTCTTGTTTATTTTGCTTTTGTACATGGTATCAGAGCCTTAGCTAGATTCTGGACTTCTTCTGCTTTTTTTTCCCCTCTGTTTCTTTTCTCTCTTCAATCCAAATGGTTTCTTCGTCTGATGCTCCTTCCAAGGATGGTGGTTCTAGCACCTCTCCTACTATTGATGCTAGCCATCCTTATTTTCTTCACCCATCAGATTCACCCGGCATGACTCTCGTCACTTCTGTATTCGATGGTCATGGCTATGGAGGTTGGAGAAGATCTCTTCTCGTTGCCCTTTCCGCCAAGAATAAGTTATGCTTCATCGATGGGAGCTGCTCTTCTCCTGCCTCTGATCTACCTCTTTTAGCTTGTGAACTCGGTGTAATGATATGGTAACCTCTTGGTTACTCAACTCCCTTTCAAAGGACATTGCTGCCAGTGTTCTTTACTCCAAATCTGCTCAAGCTCTTTGGACAGATCTTGAGGATAGGTTTGGCCAATCCAATGGGGCTAAACTCTATCACTTACAAAAGGAAATAACTGACTTAATGCAAGGATCAAGTGATATTGCTGGCTATTTCACTAAATTGAAGTTATTATGGGATGAACTTGATACTATCTATACTACTGTTACCTGTTCTTATGCCTGCACCTGTGGTGGCAAGGTGAAATTAGTTAAGTCTCTTCAAGATGAAAGGTTAATTCAATTTCTCATGGGCTTGAATGATACATATTCTTCTGTTAGGAGCAACATCCTGATGATGTCCCCTCTCCCCAACATCAACATTGCCTATTCTCTTTTGGTTCAAGATGAGAGGCAGAGGGAAGTATATATGACTCCTCAGTTTCCTGGTAACTCTTCTTCTTTCCTAGCCGCACATCAAAGTATTTTAGGTCAGAAATCTCAATCATCAGACTTTAAAGGGAGGAAGAATAACTTCATTTGTTCTCATTGCAAGAAACCAGGCCATTCCGTTGACAAATGCTATCGAATAATTGGTTTCCTTACAAATTTTAAGTTCACTAAAACAACAAAGATGCAAGGTGGAATAAGGAGCAATGCTGTCATGACTACTGCCCCGACAAATTTTCAACTCCCTTTTGCCAATCAAGTGGGAGGAAGCTCTCTTTGACAAGCTCAATTTTCTCAACTTATTCAACTTCTTCAGAATGTCTAGATCAATGATACTGGAACTTCACCTTCATAGCCTTTAGATGTGCAACCTAATGTGGTTCAATGTGCTGGTAACATTTTCCACAATCCTGTGGCATACTTGACCTATGCTAACTCTAACTCTTGGATCATAGATTCAGGGGCCTCGGAGCATATGTCCTTTGACTCTCAATTCTTCACCTCTCTTCCCCTTTATCCACACCTTTGTTTATTAACTTGCCTAATTCATTTACAGTTAAGGTCACTCACAGGGGGACTGTCACTCTTTATCCTAATCTCATCCTACATAATGTGCTTCTTGTTCCTTCATTCAGAATTAACCTTATATCAGTGCAAAAATTCTGCAAACACATGATATGCAATCTCATATTTTCTCCTACTTGTTGTCTTATGCAGGGACTTTCAGTGAAGATCCCTCTAGTTCTTGGTGAAGCAAGGAATGGAATTTACCTGCTCATTTATTCTTCTAGTCAGCTTTAGAAATATTTCAGAACTTCAATTATTTCTAAGTCTAAAGTTTTGCATACTAGGTGTGCTTTAACTTGTAGCTCTATTTCTATTCCTAAAGGCAGCAATTCAGATGTAAAATTGTGGCACATTAAATTGGGTCACATTCCATTCTCTACAATGAAAAAGTTCAGTTTCATTTCCTCTATTCCCAACTCTAATTGCATTTGTGAAATCTGCCCCTTAGCAAGGCAGTCCAGATTACCTTTCCCTCTTAGCTCTATCAAATCTACTACTGTGTTTGAATTGATTCACATTGATACTTGGGGACCCTATAAATCACCTACCTATGATGGATACAAATACTTCCTTACCATAGTTGATGATTATAGTAGGGCAACTTGGACCTATCTTTTGAGTGCTAAGAGTAATGCTTTTCCATTGTTAAAGTATTTTTTAACTATGGTTGAAAGGCAATTTCATTCTAAGGTTAAGGTCATCAGGTCTGACAATGCATTAGAATTGGGAGGAGGTTCTACTATTTCTGATTTCTTTGCTTCACAAGGAATCATTTACCAAACCTCTTGCACTGCTACCACTCAACAAAATGGCATCGTTGAAGGAAACATAGGCATCTCTTGGAAACTTCTAGGGCTTTACTGTATCAATCTCAACTTCCTATCATTTACTGGGGAGAATGTTTACTCACTACTACTTTTCTCATCAATAGATTCCCATCTTCTGTCCTAAATGGTTAAACACCATACGAACTCATTTTTGGAAAACCTCCCAATTATAGCTTCTTTAGATGCTTTGGGTGTCTTTGCTATGCTTCTACTTTACCAGACAATAGGGCCAAATTTGAACCTAGAGCTATGCCTTGTGTTTTTCTAGGGCCCATCTTCACTAAAACTCCTTTTATTTCTATTGTACCAGATCCTTCTATACCCTCCTCTCCTGATCCCTCTTCTACTATTTCCTCACCTTCTCCTCCCTCTACGCCTACTGTTTCCATCCCTGCATCTCACTCTCCTATTCCTCTCAATTCTCCCATTCCTGCTCCCAGAAGATCATAACGGGAACATAACAGGCCTGCATATTTGAATGATTTTGTTTGTGACTCCATTTATCTCACTAACTTGACTGTTGCATGTTTCACTCATCCCCTTAGTCCCCCTATATTCCCCTTTGCATCTCTTTCAGTTTCAAACCAACAGCTACTCAACACTATTTCTACTATCACTAAATCACTAAGCTATTCTCAAGCAGCTATGCACCTTGGATGGCAGAAAGCCATGGATACTGAACTTGCAGCTTTGGAGCAAAACCAAACTTGGGAGTTGGTTGAATTGCCATCCGGTAAGAAGGCTTTACCTTGTAAATGGGTTTACAAGGTGAAACACAAATCAGATGGAACTCTTGAAAGATTTAAGTATCACGACCCTAGTTCACCAATCATGAACCTGTCATGACGGCACCCAATCTTCGCGACTAGGTAAGCCTAAAACATTGCGGAATTTTAACCACCTTTATGAAAGCAATAAGACTAATACTGAATAACATAAGAAAATGTAATAAGTGCCGCCTGACACATACACTTCAACTCAAAACACTGAAACAACCTCCAAGACCCGGAAACTCATGGGCAACACAGGCTAAAGGACATAAACTATGGCTCTATCATCCAGAAAT